>WSTK01000819.1:0-14057 GCA_019616945.1 Ceratobasidium sp. 414 | reverse complement strand
TCAAGCTATTTAATTCACAGTACTGAGCCAAATGTCTTAAATTACATTTTTGGGATGTGCATATACTCTCCCCCCCCTTGCCGGAGGAATGACGGGGCCAAAGTTCATAGGTTCAACAAACAGCCAACTTGTGGGGGTTTGAAGGTGATTCATGGATGGGTCGTTAACCGGTGTTCGTCAACCAGAGATCGGGTACCGGCCTAGATTGAAGATACCAGTGTTATGTACCGTCTCAACGGCGGGAGCACACGAAGTGCTGCTGTGCTAGCCGCAACGCAGGGGGTCGAATTAGTCTCAAAAGCATGGTTCTCAAATGACCGGACCCATCTATATGATGCTTACTCGGGTGATATAATTTCCTGTACTCGGGAGGTCCGGCAGGGCCGACAATGGAGAGCCCCGGGTGGGAGTTCCGAAACCACTGACTCGGCAACTGGGCAGCTAAGCATACAACTAGTACGTCGCACCTGTTACCGTTTCATCCATTGAATGCTGCAAGCTCTGAGGAGAGTCTCGTGGGACAATATTGGGTCAATTACTTGGATCTACAGCTCGCCGTGCATGTGCGATGGCAGATAATCATAGTGGGCGCAAATGCTTTGTTTGGAGGCAGCGTGGGATGAGCGACTGTGCTAGGAGCGGGCGCAGGAAGCCACCGTAAGTGGACGCGCGAAGGCGAAGGCGCTAGGCACTTGCACGCGATACATAGAAACACAGGAAGAGCGAGGATACTGAGTGAGAAGCCGAGCCAGCCGTGGGTACTCATTGTAGAGGGTTGTGGCGCCGGCACCTTGTTCGAATAAGATCCCTCTATAGTCTATCCCAACAAAAGGCACCAGTGCGTAAAGAGAGTGGTGATTTCGAGGGACCCGTGGTACAAAGCGATGATCAGGAGCTGCCCATCAAAACAAACGGCACGTGACGGCCGTGGGATCTCTGTGAGCCAGACCTGCGAATCTGGGCTGGATGGCCGAGTCCGTCGTCGAGTGTACTGCTGCGCAACAATAATATGACGTCCGGCAGCCACGTACGCGTCGCCTCGGCCACTGCTACGGCCATGACGCATGTCCCCGAGGCCATGACCACCCAAAAAGGCGATCCACGGCCCTCAGAAGCCTTCCCCGTTGATACGCCGAGCGGGATGATTCATGGCTTACCCGCAGGTTCAACATTTGGTAATTCACAGTGACAAAAGCCCAAAGGATATAGTAACTGATATTCTGTCCTGGCTACTATAAAAAGCTCCTCGCGCCTGGTGAAGCCATCCCAGCATACCATTGATCTTCCATCGTTCGCATATCGTCCCTAATATAATGGCCCAACAACAAAAAGCTATTCTCCTGCTCTCCAAGCAGGGTAAAGTCGAAGTTGGCACTCGCCCAGTTCCTAGCCCGCAAGGCAAGGAAGCGTTGGTCAAGGTGACTGCCGCAGCTAGTGAGTGTTCTGTTACATGCAATATTATTTCATCGAGAATCTAACGTTTCGTTTGCCAAGTCAATCCGGTTGACTGGATAGTACGCCCATAAATATTGTCACTTATAGGTGCTTCTCTGAACCACATTACGCAGATCGTCGACCACGGTATATTCCTCACCGAGTTCCCAGCCGTTTTAGGGATAGACGCGGCTGGCATCGTTGAAAGCACCGGTCCGGAAGTAACTGGCTTCAAGACGGGCGATAGAGTGTAGGTGCCTGTTGCATTATTCTCTTTCAGAAGTTACCTCTAACCAACCCAATTACAGTGTCTTCCAGGGAAGAATCGCCCCTTCAGATATGGCTACATTTCAGCAGTACGTGCTAGCCGATACCGATGCGATGGCAAAGACCCCCAGCAATATTACCGACGACCAGGCGTCCACTATCCCACTCGGCTCCATCACCGCGCTCTACGGGCTTTTCCAAAAGTCTGGAATCGCATTCCCTGGGACTGGTCCGACTGCCTCCGGAAAGTCCATATTTATTTTTAGAGGAAGTTCGTCGGTTGGACAGTTTGGTTAGTATCGTATGGTACGACGCGGATGAACCTTGGCTGACCAATGCAATTCTAGCTATCCAACTAGCCCGCATTGCCGGGTTCACTACTATCGCCACTACCGCTTCTGCGCAACACACCGAGTTCCTCAAGTCTCTAGGCGCCACCCACATCTTCGATCGCAACACGGAGCTCAAGACTATTCAGTCAACACTACCTTTGCCGTTCGACCGTGTATTTGACATTATCGGTGACGCAGCAACACAATCATTCGCCATCGACCTCCTAACGACGCCATCTGCTGTACCTGGAGCGCACCTCGGGACTATCCGCGCTTTGGACGAGAGTTTGAAGGATAGGCTCGGGGAAAATGTCACGGTTCATTCAGTCTTTGGCAGCTCCCATGGTGATAGGGAACTCAGCGTGCCGTTCTGGCGAGTGCTCGCGCAGTGGCTTGAAGAAGGCAAGCTTGTGCCAAATCGTGTCCAGGTAGTGGATGGAGGATTATCTGGGGTTCCCGGAGCCTTTGATCTTTCGAGGAAGGGTGTGAGCGGAGTGAAGCTCGTTGTTCACCCCCAAGAGTGATTTAAGCAGCATTACCTTGCTTCGGTCGACAATGTACAAGTCACATAGCTTGAATCTAGCTTAATGAACCTTCACCTCCGATCTTGAAGCAAAGGTTGCAGTTTGAACAAGGGCTAACCACTTGTTAAGTGCGCATATAGCAGTCGTACTTTTTTCGACTGCGCTATGGTGTATCCATGGACACTTGTACGCCCCCGTCCCAATCTAAACACTCGAATGTACGCGCTATGGTGTGGGGAGGCGCTTCATTGAACCAATCCGATATCAACCACATTAATCAACCACCATGGCCGGGAATCGCAGAGACAATCAGATATTATGGTATTTTGCATAATTCGCGAAAGTTCTGGATAGAAAAAAACGCATAGCGCGCATGTACTTGGGGAGTCCGAATCCACAGAGCGTATTTTGAAGAACGATTTTTTGCAATGGAGCGTCCCCGTCTTGCCGAACGACAGGATCCTTAGAATATTTCAGTTTTCGTCGGTCAATCCTCGAGAAAGCAGATGTAGATCATCCAAATAAATAGTGACTATTATCATTAGGGAAACAGGGTGCATGGTAGCGATTTGCAACGGTCGTTTATAGAGTTCTGGACCTCAGGGAGGTACGGCCAGAGTGGCGGAGTCTAGAGGAAGTTCGACTCGTCAACAAACAGGGTGACGAGCAGCGAACAAGAAACCTACCAACAACGACAGTGATGCACACTAGCCCAGCACCATCGAGGCGGTCTATCGTGGGACGTCGTGCACGCCTGTCGAAACTGCTTGCGCAAAGCGCGGCTTCCAGCCCCAAGTGCCCAGGCCGTTCCCGACCGACACGAGCGCAACGCTCGTACCGGACGTATTCATGATATTTTGCGGTTGCCACGCACACTCCTGTGAGCGAGAACCCCGTTCCTGACTCGCGCGGACGCCATAGCGCCAGGACAGAAGCATCGAGCTCGGCGACCAATGTGCTTCCCGAGGACTTGGGCGAACCTGACTACTTGTGGGAAAGTTAGAGTCGCACGAAGGAGATGAGCTAGAGGTGGACCAACCTTTTGGGAGCCGCTGGGTGCTGAAAGAGCCGTCGTGGGCAGCGCTTGCCAGTTAGGTAAGACATAGTAGGCTGCTAGGGGAAAAGACAGTATTGAAACTGGTCGTAGAATGAGAAACTCTGACTTGTGGGCGAGAGTAACGAGACGCAAACAAGGTAGAGGGGGAATAAAGTCGTAGACCTTAGCGGAGAACGACGCAGATGGGGACGAGTTGGGCGGGGTGGTGATTGAGAGCAGGTCGCTGGCTCAGGGGCAACTGACTTTATACCTCCCCAGCACGACATAAGTTCAATACTGGCAGAAACAGCGCATCACATGAGCGCACGGCACGGCGTTCAGCGAGCATGCCCGGCGAGCGGAGTTGGACCAAATGCAACACGTTGCATTTTATGAGCATCTGAAACAAAAGCTTGCATTCAGTCCCACATAAATTAATGCGCTCACTCAGTATAACCATTGCATTTTCGAGATCATGGACCAGTTCATTTCGAAGCCGCGGACGTTGATGTGCTGTACTTGCCCATCGGTGTACCAAAGTCTGCGACCTAGGCATTATATGGTTCTTAGGCTATAACGTTCTCGAGTTGTGCGTCAGAAAACCCAGGTTGACGCAGAAACGGCGAGCACGAATGATTTGGGCTGGAGCCGTAGACGTGGCCAGGTACGGTGCTGTCACGGATGACGAACAGCGCGGAGCAACACCATAGTTATCATACAACGATACGAGCCGACCGAAAGCAGCGAAACAGTCACGAGATCGTTGGTGAGGGCAGCGGTAGATGATGTAGAGTTGGCGTAGGTATAACTTGTCATACGCGTGAGGTCAAGAGTCGAAAGGCCTGCGAGGGCAAGAGATATTGTATTACCTTGAATTTCTGAACACTTGCAGGCTTTCAGCGGGTAGAATGCGGCCGTTTCAGGCCCGGGGCGAGGGTCGGCAAGACGAGGCACGAGCGATTCAGCACCGTAGCCCGTCGTGCACACCATGTAGAAAAAAAATCCGTAGGTCAGTGTGTGTTGCTCGTTTGGTTGGTAAAAGCGACGCAAAGATGGGATGATCTTTGCCCAGACAACCAGAGAGCAAATCATGCGGCGGCCTTGTGTGTTTGACCTAGAGTATATAAGTAGCTATTTGATTAAGCGCAGAGTCCAACCGACCGGCGGCTAACATTACCCTCGACCGCCAGCGACAGATCCTGGATTTTACTGGGGACTATGGAGCATGACAAACAACCTGGGCAGTCTCAGCAGCTGGGTGGCGCCACAGGAGTAAGTAACGATCACGCTCTGGTGCTCTACGTTGACCTCGCGGCATCTCCCTCAAATAGCGAGTGAGTGTTGCGATGACTGGATCTTGTTTATATATTTGACAAGTTGTCTCACAACCGCAATGAATTATCTCGACGGACCTGCACTGTATTTCGGTCATGTAGCGAGTGAGTTATGGCTCGATTGAAATGAGCTACACTGACGTACCTGCACCGTGTTTCCGTCATATAGACGGTGAGTCATGGCTCGATTGAAATGGACTACTCTGACGCACCTGCACCATATTTCGGTCATATAGCGGGCGAGTTATGGCTCGATTGAACTGAATTACTCTGACGTACTTGCATCGCGTTTTGGTCATATAGCTTGTGAGTTATGGCTCGATTGAAACGAACTACTCTGACATACCTGCACCGTATTTCGGTCATATAGCTTGTGAGTTATGGCTCGATTGAAATGAACTGCTCTGACATACCTGCACCGTATTTCGGTCGTATAGGCTGTGAGTTATGGCTCGATTGAAACGAACTAATCTGACGTACCTGCACCGTATTTCGGTCATATAGCTTGTGAGTTATGGTTCGATTGAAACGAACTGCTCTGACATACCTGCACCGTATTTCGGCCATATAGCTTGTGAGTTATGGCTCGATTGAAATGAACTAATCTGACGTACTTGCACCGTATTTCGGTCATATAGCCGGTGAGTTATGGCTCGATTGAAACGAACTATTCTGACGTACCTGCACCGTGTTTCGATCATATAGCCTGTGAGTTATGGCTCAATTGAAACGAACTAATCTGACGTACCTGCACCGCGTTTCGGTCATATAGTGGGTGAGTTATGGTTCGATTGAAATGAACAGCCTTAACGTACCTGCACCGCGTTTCGGTCATATAGTGGGTGAGTTATGGTTCGATTGAAATGAACAGCCTTAACGTACCTGCACTGTATTTCGGTCATATAGGAAGTGAGTTATGTCTCGATTGAAATGAACTTATCTGACGTACCTGCACCGCGTTTCGGTCATATAGTGGGTGAGTTATGGCTCGATTGAAACGAACTACTCTGACATACCTGTGCCGTATTTCGGTCATATAGCTTGTGAGTTATGGCTCGATTGAAAAGAACTAATATGACATACCTCCACTGCGTTTTGGCCATATAGCGGGTGAGTTATGGCTCGATTAAACTGAACTACTCTGACGTACCTGCACCGCGTTTCGGTCATATAGGAGGTGAGTTATGGCTCGATTGAACTGAACCACTCTAACGTACCTGCGCCGCGTTTCGGTCATATAGCTTGTGAGTTATGGTTCGATTGAAATAAACAGCCCTAACGTACCTGCACCGTATTTCGGCCATATAGGACGTGAGTTATGGCTCGATTGAACCGAACTACTCTGATGTACCTGCACCATATTTCGGTCATATAGGAGGTGAGTTATGGCTCGATTGAAATGGACTACTCTGACGCACCTGCACCATATTTCGGTCATATAGCGGGCGAGTTATGGCTCGATTGAACTGAATTACTCTGACGTACTTGCATCGCGTTTTGGTCATATAGCTTGTGAGTTATGGCTCGATTGAAACGAACTACTCTGACATACCTGCACCGTATTTCGGTCATATAGGATGTGAGTTATGGCTCGATTGAAATGAACTAATCTGACGTACCTGCACCGTATTTCGGTAATACAGTCTGTGAGTTATGGCTCGATTGAAATGAGCTACACTGACGTACCTACGCCGTGTTTCGCGAACTACACTCGTATATTCTACACTACACCCCGTCTTTCTAGTTTGTGAGTGTCGCCACACTGGGAATAGACTTGGTTAATGAAACATGGACGAAATATTGCATATACAGGCAGTGAGCAATTTTCACAACGATCCCCAACTCTCGTTCACCTCCTGTTCAACACTTCTCTTGCAGCGCCAAACTGTCACTATCAGTAGCAGCACGGTAACTCCTTTCCACTATTATTTTCTTTTACCTGAAGCCTGACAGGTCTCCCAGCCCCCAGACGAAATTATCCAGCACCTCACCGAGCACGGGTGTATAGACTTAACACACGACCTCGACCCCCCCTCGTTCAGCAACCAACCCACCGCGCATGGTGGATTTGGACTTGTGTATAACGAGAAACTCCATGACGGACGACAGGTCGCAATCAAAGCATTGCGGGTATCACTTAATACCGACGATGAAGCCGATAAATTGCCCAAGGTAAGTCGGCACACTCTATTCATATTTAAAAATCTTATACCGCCTTAGCGTGCAGCCCGAGAATTATATACCTGGTCAAGGTGTAAGCACCCGAATGTCCTCCCGCTGCTTGGGTTGGCAAAAGTCCAGGATCAGATTCGGATGGTATCCCTTTGGATGGAAAACGGGAGCCTGCCTTCCTACCTCGACAAGCATCCTGACCTCAGCCGTTGTGATATGGTGCGCAACTTCGCCTTTTCCCGGTTCTAGTAGGATTCACGCCATTCCCACATTAGAGCATACATGTATGCAAGGGTCTAGAGTATCTCCACGATGAAGGAATTGTAAGTGTTTTGATTGTTGTTGAGAATTTGGATCTCATTCTGCGGTAGATACATGGGGATCTTAAAGGGGTACGCTTAATCATATCGCTCCAATGGATGTCTAACCTGTTGGGCGACAGAATAACGTGCTCGTGTCCAACGAAGGTGTTCCAGTGATCACCGATTTTGGCAACGCAGTCCTGCAGCAAGGCACGCTGCAGTTCACCGAAACCGCAAAGCAAAGCGGGTTTACCCCGCGATGGACGGTAAACAGCTCAAAGTTTGTAGTTCACTATTTGACAGTTAATGCATGTAGGCCCCGGAGATAATGGATGAAAGGGAAGTGAAGCAGAGCGAGGAAGCGGATGTGTATGCGCTTGGCATGGTAGGTTATTTCTCTGGTGTCGATGTGTAAATGTTTAACACGTTGGTGCGCAGACAATACTGGTATTATTCGTCCCTCATGTACCACTCGCACCCGAGTCTCACATCGATTCGCAGGAAATTATCACCGGCAAAGTACCGTACTCGCACATAAACAACAGTGAGATCTATTCCTCTTTTGGGGCCCCGCACACAGACTGAGGCTTTCTACGACGACTCGCTGCGGTAGTTGTTGCCCTTATCAAAGCGATTGCGATAAAGAATGAGATACCCAAGCGACCAGAGGAGAGCATACCACCAGACAGCCAGCACGGAGATGTTCTCTGGTCGCTCCTGCAGAGCTGCTGGGAGTTCGAGCCCGAGCAACGACCAAGCGCAGCCAAAGTGGTGGCAATTGTGAGACCGCGACCAAGCACGCCCACCCCTGATGCTGATATTTGTGGATCCTAGATGAAAGGGATCACTCGCGAAGGACTGGTGCCTGCACCAACTGAGCCGGAAGAACAAGCCGAACGTGAACCCGTGCGAGAGAGGCCGAGTAAACGCCGGCGCGTGGAGTGAGGGAACTGGCAATTTAGGACCGACTATGATGCAGCAGATTGCGGATCATAGTTACGGGCGGCATTTACAATCGGGATAAGATCGTGTTTGCGAATAGGTTGAACGTGTCAGTTGAACCGGACCGGAGGCCTCATGTTCTGTATTATTTATCCTGAGCGCTGTACTAAACAAACGAGTTCTGCACTACGTTCAGTGCGGTTGGATTTTGGCGGGCACGGCAGGTTGAAACCGGTGTTGATCCTCGGCGCATATAATTAGAATAACGCGAAAAGCGGGTTGGGCTTCGGGTTGGTGTTTTATGCGCCAGTGAGCTAAGCTTTAATACCAGCTTAATCAGCGGTTTCGCATGTTTGACTTGTCGTCGATGGGATCAGTCCATTGACAAGGATAACTAGCAGGTGTGTCGGGCTGTTGCGGTTTATCCTGGGCCTATTCCGTGAAGAGTTTTGTACTGGGCTCCCCAAGCGACCTGGTCTGTGCTCCTCTTGCTTAATTATCTCTCATTTTGTGTGGTTGCTCCCTGTCGAAGCCTCGGCCCGTACAAGTACCTATTTAATACGAGGATCATCTGACCGCTCTGCATATACGCGGTAAATATTGCGACTTAGTCTCACCAGGCACGAAAGGGCGCGGCCAAGTGAACGATACGATAAGCCTGCGGAGAATACAACTATCGAATGTTCTACGGCCTTCCCTCGGTATTCACATGCCGTATCAGCTTGGCATCCGGGTGAGCCACAAAGTGCCAAGAACGATGACATCATAGGTTCAGCCATACCGCCGGCATTCGGATGACTCAGCTGCCGACAGGTCGCCCTGCCACATAAACTCTAATAAACTCGACTTTCATTTCCATTCGGTCGTGCGACAATTCCCAGGTAGGATTATCCCACATACACGCGACTCTTGGCTCACAGAATTTTCGTATCGCGTAAACTTACGAGAAAGATACAAGGATTTCAACCACCGTACCGTTCGACCCAATGCCTACGGTACCAAGAAAGACATGCCCAGGCACCCTGTGGGGCGGCGACGAACGGTGACGTAACCTGCATCCGAACCAACGCGCTCGACCTGGGCGCAGGCACGCCAAGTGGTCCAAGTAGTGTGTACGGCAGCGCGCAGACCACGCTCGGCCAATCACGATTTCGGCCAAGACAGAGTGTATGCGCCGAGCCTTTGCACCATTCCGATAGTGCGATGGGGGGTGGCTATAAAAGGAGGGCCACTGGCGTAAACCGCGCACCGCCCCCTGGCGCGGATTGTTTACTCCCTGTCCAATTCACGACTTGCGCATCACGACTGCGAGTACGACTCCCACGATGGGCCTATTTACGCGCAAACGATTCGGCAAGTCGTATACCATCGACGAACGTTCTACCAAAGCCAAGCAGCCTCAGCCGAACCAGGTCTCGCTCTCTGAGCGCGCGCATTTGCTCGATGCTGCTGCAATCATACGCAAACTGCGATCGAGCGAGCACGATGGGTTGACCGACGAAGAGGCCGACCGCCGCCTTGAAGAGTGAGTTTTGGTCATCTGAAACATGACACCGGGAGCGCTCACTGTTTGCAGATACGGCGAAAACGCGCTCCAAGACGAAGGGGGTGTCTCTGCATTCAAAGTCCTCATTCGCCAAATGGGCAAGTACCTCTCTCGCCTGACCGCCCACTCCTGCTGACCACCCCTCCAGCCAACGCCCTTACCCTCGTCCTCGTCGCCGCCTGCGCTCTTTCCTGGGGTGTCCAAGACTTCGTTGAAGGCGCCGTGATCACCGCCGTGATCCTGCTCAATGTCACCGTCGGTTTCATCCAAGAATACAAAGCCGAAAAGACCATGGACTCGCTCCGGTCTTTGTCCTCTCCCACTGCCCTCGTCATCCGCGGCGGGGAAGCCAAGATCGTTCCGTCACGCCATGTCGTTCCAGGTGATATCGTCATGGTCAAGCTAGGCGATGTCGTCCCGGCGGATATGAGAATTGTGACGGTTGCCAACGTCGAGTGTGACGAAGCGCTGTTGACAGGCGAAGCTCTCCCTATCACCAAGGTCGTCCACCGGCTGAGCGAAGCGAACCACAAGCCCCCGCCCCAGGGCATAGACGGACCAGATCCGGACCACGTTCATTCGGACGGCGATGTGGGGGTTGGAGACCGTATCAACATGTTGTTCTCGAGTGCGAATGTTGTTAAAGGACGTGCGACTGGGATTGTAGTTGCTACTGGGATGGGCACGCAGGTTGGGGCGATTGCGACCGCCATGAGGGGGAAGAAGAGTAGGTTGTGGAGGGTAGATGGAGATGGACAAAAGCTCGGGCTGGGAGCGAGGGTCAAGGAGAGGGTTATGCTTTGGCTGTGAGTATGACCCTTGATTAGATAAACGCGTAGTGTTGACTGTTTGGTAGTGGTCTTCGATCAGGAACGCCTCTTCAAATCAAGCTTTCGAAGCTTGCATATATTCTATTTATCGTGAGCCATCTTACAGCATTCTTAGCAAAACACTCACGCATACGCCCTACAGTGCGCAGTCATCCTAGCTCTCATCGTCTTTGGCGTCGCTCGGTTCCACATCACAAACGAGGTCGCGATCTACGCCATTGCGTGCGTCTCCCATCTCTTCCATCCACTACCCCCACTAAAGCTCTCGCTTTCAGCCTCGGTATCGCGGTAATTCCCGAATCCCTCATCGCGGTCCTCACGATCACCATGTCCGCCGGGACATCTCGCATGGCTAGGCAGCACGTCATTGTCCGGAAACTCAACGCGCTCGAAGCACTCGGCGGCGTCACCGACGTTTGCTCCGACAAGACCGGTACCCTCACCCAGGGCAAGATGGTCGTTCGCAAGTTGTGGATCGCATCGGGCCGCATTGGTCGGGATGAAAAGATCGGCGGTGGCGACTCTAGCAACGGCAACGGTTCAAGAACATTTGACGTGGAAGCAGGCTCCGAGGCGCTCTGTCCTGAAGGCCGCGTGTTTGAGCGCATCGCCGAGGAAGAACGGATCGTCCGGTCCAACTCGCTCGACGATAGTCTCCGCGCACTCGTCGAATGCGCGAGTCTGTGCAATGTCGCGACGATAGCGCAGAACAAGGACGGCGTTTGGAAGTCGACTGGCGACCCAACCGAAGTCGCGCTCCAGGTGTTGGCGCACAAGCTCCAGCTCGGTCGGCCAAAACTTGCGCGCGTGCAGAGCGAGGGCGACGAGGATGGAGAAGAGAAAAAGGATGCGAGGCGGTACAAGCTTTTGACCGAGTTTCCGTTTGATTCCGAGTTGAAGAGGATGAGTGTTGTGTATGTGGATCGGGAGCGGCCTGAAAACTTGGTGCTGCTCAAGGGTGCTGTGAGTGCTGTGTCTGATGGATGTATGCGCCTACTAACCACTGTATCCTAGGTCGAGAACGTCCTCGCAGCAAGCACGACCTGTCTACCCTCCCCTACAAGCTCGATCGACGACGCCACTCTGCTCACCGACGCCATCCACGCTGCCACACTCGCCCAAGCTGAGTTCCTCGCCGCTCAAGGTCTCCGCGTCCTCGCTCTCTCCGCGCGCCGAGCATCCTCCTCGTCCAGCACACCTTCGCGCCAGGACACCGAGCAGGGCATGACCTTTCTCGGCCTCGTCGGAATCTACGACCCTCCGCGTCCCGAATCGCGCGACGCCGTCCGGGCTTGCCGAGCCGCTGGGATCACAGTACACATGCTCACGGGTGACCACGCCGCAACAGCTGCTGCCATTGCGCGCGAGATCGAGATCGTCGGGCCAGATGCGGTCGTTGGTGGGAAAAGGGGCGAGATCATAACTGCGGCCGAGTTTGATAGGATGACCGACGCGGAGATCGACAGGCTGCCCGAGTTGCCGCTGGTGATTGCGCGGTGCGCGCCACAGACAAAGGTGCGGATGATCGAGGCTGGGAGTCGGAGGAGAAAGTATATGGCCATGACGGGAGATGGTGTAAATGGTGAGTGATGTTTCTTTTTGTCGAGAAAGGAAACTTACCAGGGCTCTGGGCCAGATGCACCATCTCTCAAGCTCGCTCCTGTAGGCATCGCAATGGGCATGGGTGGATCCGACGTCGCAAAAGACGCATCCGACCTCGTTCTCACCGATGACAACTTTGACTCGATCCGATCCGCCATCAGCGAGGGCCGCCGGATTTTTGACAATATCCAACGATTCGTCCTGCACCTGCTCGCCACCAATGTTGCCGAGGTGATTTTACTTGTCGTTGGGCTGTGCTTCATTGACGGAGCGGGCGCGGGTGTGTTCCCGCTGAACCCGTTGGCGATTCTCTGGATCAACATGGTTACGTCCGGCCCACCGGCGTTTGGGTTGGGTCTTGAGAAGCCGGCGGTAAATATCATGAAGAGGCCGCCGCATAATGTGAGGACTGGTGTGTTCACGCTGCAGGTTATCATCGACGTCATGTTTTGTAAGTGTTTAGGTTTCGTTCATTTCAGGAGGCCATGCTTACCGGGTGAATTTTAGATGGGCTAGTAATGGGGGTGACTTCTCTCCTGGCTGTAAGTCTTGGATCATCCATATTAATCAAACGTGCTGATATTCACCAACTCAGTTCGTCATCGTCATCTATGGAGCAAACGATGGCAATCTCGGCCACGAATGCAATCGCCAGCATAACGAGTCTTGCGAGCCCGTCTTTCGTGCACGCTCCACCGTCTTTGCCACCCTTATCTTCGAGATTCTCTTCTACGTAAGTCTACCCCCACCCTACTCGCCCTACACACCTTGACGGAACAGTATCGACTAGGCCTGGGAACTCAAAGCCCTCGACCGATCCATGTTCAACATCACCCCAGGCCGACCCTTTACTAAAGATCTCTGGGCGAACCCCATCCTCTTCTGGTCCGTCGTCATCGGCTGCGCCTCGGTCCCGCTCGCCATTTACGTGCCCGGGCTGAACACTCGCGTGTTCCATCAGAGCGGGATTACGTGGGAGTGGGGGCTTATTGTTGGGATGACTTTGGTGTTTCTTGCGTCGGCTGAGATCTGGAAGATCTTTGTGCGAGGAACCGAGTGGTACGGTCGGCTCGGAGAGGGGAGAGGGTGGGGTGCGACGGCGGATGTTGTGCGACCAAGCACCGGTTTCGAGAGCCAAAGCGAGACGTTGGATTTGGGTGAAAAGGGACGTCAAGAAATGGAAGGAAAGGGGCACGAGGAAGAGTATGGCGATAAGCGGGTTTAGACCGTCTGCCAATGACTGAATCCCCAACAAATATGGTTGCTTGACCTTGTACCAATACTTTCAATTTGTAGTTCTGGAATGAACCTTATAACAATGCTCACTTCAATTCAGTATCCGAGTTTGGCTGAAATACATATAGTAAAGTAGTTCACACTACCGATGGAGTGGGACTCTTCATTTTAGGAATATATCCCCTGAGGGTTTCAACGATAACTGATAGAACTATGTCAGATGGTGCCAATACGAACCTGGAAACAAGCTCACTCATATGGTCATCACGTTCAGGGAGCCTGCCGCTGACTACAATGACGGCAACGGGCGATGATGGTGCGTTGTGCAGCCAAATGGGGAATGCACCGTCGTCAGTAGCGTATTCGGGGAACGGCAAATTTGCAGACTCTTGTGTCCGTTCCAGGGGAACATAAGATTGATGCTAGTCAAGCCGATAGAAACTACTTGCCTTCCCAGCAGCGGCTAACTTTCTACCCAGATAGTAGGAACTATGGTTGAA
>WSTK01000818.1:0-14081 GCA_019616945.1 Ceratobasidium sp. 414 | reverse complement strand
CACGCCTGCACTCGGTTTTGCATCCGGCGTGAGCGCTTGAAACCCGAACCGGCAAGTACTTTTGCAAACCGCTATAATCTATCCAAACCGGGTCCACCCCTTGGAGACCTTCCGGAAAGCCGGAGTTAAGCAAGCAGTCGACTTGGAACGCGCGTCTCGACTGGCCTGTGATTGGTCACTGCCCACGCACGCATTTCGACACGCTCGATGGGCCATGTTGCTCCCTGCGTTCCCGACGCTAGACCTGATTTTCTAAACATCCCAGCCCACTAGCTATCCTCCTGCTGCTCTTGGCACGCTCCGCGCGCGACGCAACTGGAACATGCGCGACCAGGAGGCCGCACGAGGCTTCGAGGCTCGACTCAGACGCCACGTCCGTTGTGCCAGTGGGAGCCGGGCTGACAAGGAGCTTTTACGGGCCGCGTCATGATAGACAAGGAAGTCAAGTGGCAGGTTGGGAACGGCTGGCGGCCGAGATGCGAGCGTGGCTTTGCAAGCTCCTGCATAAACCTTTCGCAGAGCGGTTGGCTTCTCTTGGCCTGGCGCTCGACTTCCTTGTCGATCATGGCACGGCTCCGTCGAACGCTCCTTGTCAGCCCTCCAAACTAGTCCAACTTCCATTCACACTCGGGGTTTTCTCGGACGTGGCGTCTGAGTCGAGCCTCGAAGACACTTGGTCGGGCGTGTTCGAGTTGCGTCGCACGCGGGGGGGGGGGCATGGCGGGGGTAGTAGAAGGGGGGCGAGTTGTTGAAGAGGCAGAGGGTAGAATATTTAAACTACCAGGTCTAGCGTCAAGACCGCATTGAAGCGCAATACGTTCCGTCTAACATGTCAAAAATCGTACGTGACTGATGCCACACTTGTGCGGTCACTGGCCAGTCGAGACAGATGTTCCACGAGGCACAAGGCAGAGTGCTCGCTCAATCCTGTGGTTTCCAGAAGGCGTTCTTGTTCGATGACGGTGGCGGTGCTAGCTCAGCACCGCTTTCGGCCAAAAAGCGTTGATTGAAGAGCACATCCCTTGCACAGGGTTTATTATCCATATGAATGGCCAAGTCCCTCGTTCGTCTCGCAATGCCGCCACCCCCCGGTCTACTTCTAGCTCTTCGACTGCTCGAGGGCTTCAGCGTAATAAACCAATCGCCCCGACCAGAACCAACCTCCTGTACCTGAGCTACCGCCTCAATCGGCCGACATCATCCAGAGGACTGAGCCCCAAGCCCAAGTTCTCCAAAGTCACCCAGCATTATTAATCAGCCGGGTACGCAATCCTGGCACTAGCCTGCAATCACGAAATCCCTTAACGAACTCCGCAGCAGGCACCCCGTCCCGAGTCTGGCACGACCGACCAAACAGGTTATACAACAGACACGTTGGACACTATGTCAACGGCTCGGACGTCGCTCGCTTCCGCAAGTACTCCGACCGAATTCCGCAGTTGGCCATTAACGAATACACCCGAATCGCCTGCGCCAAGACGAACGTCCCTGTTGCCGATTACAGAACATGCTCACCCTGTGACAGTGGAGACGGAGGTAATCGAATTCATTGGTTATCTCCCATCCATCGACGATGTCGGTCTCACCCGAGAAGCCCGCCCCGTGCCTGTCCAGGCCTACCGAGCTGTTCCCGTCAGCCGAGCCCCTGCGCAAACCCGCCCTGCTCAAGTCGACCTCGGTCTTGTCCAAGCCGACCTCGTCCAAGCCCCAGCTCCTACCCGAGCAGGCCCTAGACCGGCCCCGGTCCAGTCCGGTCCTGCCCCTGTTGCTCAACCCAACCCTGCTATTCCAGTCGACCCCGTTGTTCAAGCTGGCCCTGTTCCTCCCGCTGTCCAACCCGGCCCTACTGTCCAATTTCACCCGGCTACTACCCAAGTCTACCCCACTGCCTCAGTCGGCCCCGCAGTTCGAGCCACCTACCCCCCTGAGATCCGAGCCCGGCTCGCTGCCGCTCAGGCCCGTGCCCACGTCGAAGCCCCTCCTGCTGCCCAAACCTACCTCACTGCTACCCAAGCCTACCCCTCTGTCCAAGTCGACAGTGTTCCCCGTGCTTATTCGAACAGACCGCGGCAGAAGAAAGGTGTCATGCAGCAAATTATGGCATTTTTCTGCTGTGGATCAAGCAATCAGATGTCCGGGTGAAGGTGTGGGCTGGGTTCGACGATCTGTAATATTATTCATGTTGGACGCCTGTTTTCATGATTCATTCATGCTATTGATTTGGTTGTTTCCTTGAACCAATATGCTGTGATATCGGCAATCCCCCCCCCCCACGTTCCACTGCCATATTATTCGGTATGCCTTCATTCCCTGTTTACTATATGTCCGAACAATGCGCTGTACGCACACATTTGGGTCCTATCAAACGATGTTTACGAGATATCATGCTGATGCATCTAGTCAACAAGCGATATTTCACCCTCTACCTGCTGTAGGAAGACACATTGGATCGGTGTGCATACCGAAGCGAATAGAAGACCGCATATAGCCGTCAACAATGCTCTCTACGTACTGCAACGCTACATCATAACACGCCAAAGCGGTATTTTGTTCCGATCTCAGCAACTTTACCAGCACTCTACGTCAGGCGGTCTAAATCCCAGGCATGCGGACTTGAGGCGAGCGAGTCCTCGCAGGCGCTAAAGTCAGACTTGCTTGCGGCGTGGCGTACTCCACAACAGAGGTAGGGCGGGCAGCCATGTATGAGGTGAATACGCCTCCTTCCCCCCGTGGTCCTCCGGGACTTTCATTCTCCCGGCAGACCCTCAAATTCCTTCCGCATAGCTTAAGCTGCGTACCCAAGTGCAATGGCGGCTTCGACGAGCAAACACAATGGGTACGACTTGCTTATACCTCATGAGGGTGAACCCTTCTCTCCGAGCTGCCCGATATTAAATGCCTCTCGAGATGCACAAAATATGGGCCCTTTGGCAGGTGTAGCTCCCAGCACTTCTGAGGTCACGTACGGCCACGAGTGCCGGAGTTCCGGCGCCTGACACCGCTCAGGGACCCCCCAGTCTCTCAAGCGCTCGTGAGTGCTCGGAAACCCCCCCCCCCCCCCAACCTGACCATCGCAGACCCCAGGAATTCACATGTGTTCCACCAACTGCGTTGAGCAGCCAGGCATTCATGATTCCATAAATCATGTATGCAGACGAAAGCAGTTTATAAAATTATGATATGTACAATCAATTATACCAGCTATCATATAGCTAAAGGACTTGCTTTTGTGCTCCTCGATATCGCATTACGTAGTACCCGCCAAACATGCCGGTTACGTGTTTCGCCGCTCAACGGATTCAGCTCCTGTTTTACCCGTAAATGTGAATTTCCGCCGGCGAAGACTGGCCGTTTGACTCGGTTGATGAGTCAAATGGCTTTTACGCTGATGTATGCGCTGCTTCTAGAACGTATAAAAAGCCCCGTCATGCGAGCGAGCAACACCAAAGAACGAGAAGATAAGATAAGATTACCGATCACGGGTCCGAGTCCCTCGCAGATCATCGTGACGTAACCTTAATTTTCTGCTCCGAGGTAGAGATCTGCTCTTAACCACCACCTTTTCTTTTTCGTCTTTTACATGTCGGCTCGGAGTGCGCCGCAGCATCTTGTGTCGGGTACGCTGTCTCTTATGAAAATGATTATAATCTAATCGCGTTGTATAGGAGCCATGTCCGGCCTCTGCTCGTCCCTTGCACTCCAGCCTCTCGATTTGCTCAAGACCCGATTACAGCAAGGAGGTGCGAGAAAGTACGGGTCGTGCGGCTCAACGTGGTGTATTTTGGGGCTTATTCTTAGCTAGAGGTCTTGGCGGCATATTCACGATTGCACGAAACGTTATTGCCCAGAATGGCGTCATAGGACTTTGGCGAGGAACTGCTCCAACGGTTGCCAGGTGAGCCTCGAGCTAATACAATCCATCCTTTACCCCGGATTGTTGATATGGTCTCAGGTCCGTCCCCGGGGTGGCGGTATACCTTTACGCCCTCTAATCCGTTCGAGTGCGTCTCGCCCAAATACCTTCCCTCGCAGTACCCACAGCCAGTGACAAGGGGTCTACGCTTCCCAAACTCTCCACTCGTGCCAACCTTGTATCAGGCGCTTGCACGAGGGTTGCGGTTGGGTTTTTGTTGAACCCATTGGCGATTCTTAAAGCAAGGTTCGAGGTGAGCAGCCGTTTACTTTCTGGGGCCTGCACCGGGTCGATATGTTTGATCTAGAGCGGCGCATTTGCGTACACATCCATCCCTCACGGCTTTGCATCGCTCGTTCAAACGCACGGAGTCCGAGGTCTTTGGCAAGGGTTCCTCCTGTCAGTCTTTCGAGATGCACCCTACGCAGGGCTATTTGTTGCCTCCTACGAGGCTGCCAAAACATACGGGGGTACGTCTTACTAGCGAATTTATAGTTGTCATTAGAATTCAACTGAGGGCCGCAGAAATTATGTTTGATACCAGCGCCCCTGGAACTGCGGTGGTCGCCCACAGCAGCGCAGGCATGTTTGCTGGTGCATTTGCGACATTCGCGACCCATCCATTCGACATGGTCAAAGTAGGTACATCCGAGTAGTCTTTCTAAATTTAGACTTACCCCCTTGATCCAATCAGACAGGCATGCAGGTGCGCTCCGAGCCCGAGTTTAACACCTTTCGGGGCACCATAGCAGCAGTTTGGAGGGTACGCCCAGAGGGTCAAATTTTTCTATTCAAGAACGCTGACTGATCGTCTAGGAATCCGGCTTGCTTGGCTTTTTCAGCGACACGTCCCTTCGCATGAGTCGCAAGGTCCGTAGCTCCGCTATTGGTTGGACGGTGTACGAAGCTATGCTACTCGCCTTTCAAAAACGGGACGAGATGATTCAGCTTAGGCAGAAGGATGAGCAAAGAGCAGGTGTAGTGGTGGGCGTCAGCGCATAGGAATCGGGCATTTTCGGATTTATGAAGCATGATTTTATGTAGCACAGTTATCCTGCATGAGTATGATGCACGCTTTGGGGCTGGTAGCCCTCCTCCTGAAACTTAATCTCATCAACGGGATCGGCCTGAAACCATACGCGGGGAATACTATTTTACATAAAACGACGATATAGCAATCAGTACAAGAACCTGAACCCCTTACGTCGAGCGCGGAGCCCTCGACCGGTAGTATGGCTGCTCTGCGAAAAGTTTATGGAAGATGTGCTTGTATTTGGTCTTGTTTTGCGTTGTACTGTACAATAATATTTACAAATTTAGACAAGTCAAATCTATAAACTGTTTAGGAAAGGGTGGGTCTGGCCTACGACATCTGGTATGAGGTATAGAAACGATCTCTATGAGTAATACGAAAATCTGGTGAGCTCAGTAGCTACGCTTCAATTGTGGCGGAGATATTAGCCTTCAAAATTGGTGCTTTTCAGCACGTGTGCGACCAACAATCCTGGTTTCAGATGCCGGTCTCCCTCCCCTTTCCGCTGCTACTTCATGTGCACCCAGTCTATTACACACCTCATATATTCTGAATCCTATTCTCAATTATCTAAATAGACATGTATGTACAGTAATTATCGCGGTAGCGCAAGGACAACAAGCATGTTAAATTATTTTTGTTCAGCCGTGTCCTTTCAACAGAGTAACAAAACTAAAGCTACCAACACCGAAGCGCCAAGTCCCTGTAGGCGGAGCGGGCCACACTGGACTGCCGCACTAATCTCAGGGCCCGCAATTGTCGCATTCAAAGGGGGCAGATCCTCGTCGCAGTCCCGCACAATGGCGTCAGTCACAGCGGGGCTGCCAGTATTCTGGTAGTAAGTGGCATTAACGTCGAGATTCTGGCTATACAACAATGTCAGCAGCCAGCTAGATGTCAGGCTAAATTTCTTACGATGAAGCGTGGCCATAATCGAGGTACATAGTTCCTGGTATTTCTTTGAAATCGACATATGCAACAAAGACCACCTGCGCAGCCAAATTATTTAGTTTAACCATATGTGTACATGCAAACTTGGCGGGGCGCCTTACCTTTTTACCAGGTGGGACGTTCACCTCTAGAGTCTGCTCTATCGTCATATCTTGAGAGTGCGAGACTGTTGTAGAGACCGACACCCGAGTCACTCCCATCGGCGGACCAAGTGTAACTCCACTTGTTACACTCCAGTTATCGGTAATTGTTACAGAACGCGTCACCGATTGCTTGATCGTTTCGTTTCCGCCATCGCAATTTTGGACTACAGATCCAAGCGGTGCCGTTTGTGGACTGATACCACCTTCTACTCCCTGGAGGGTATGTATTAGCCATGCGCGAGTGGTTTATGGAATACCGGATACTCACACTCGCCGTAAAGCTGCATCGCGCAGGTCCACCGCTCGCGCAGTCAATTAACATCTGGTCTGGCGTTGGAGGGTCGGTTCGTTTCAGGAGCGACGATGACAGCCTGGCGTTGGCCCTAGCCTGGGATGGCGTTGGAGACGAATACATTTGGAATGGGGGGCTTTGATCAGCCCTTCGCAACATCGGAACGGATTGGTAACAGTTGACGTTCGTAGCCGAGGGTTCGACCTGATAGTAGCGCGACACAACGTCTGTTCCGACGCCGTCTTGCATGTGTAAATACAGCAACGAATTAGTTGAATCTTGGACGCTCCAAGTTACGGATCCGGGCTCTGTATATGTCATCGTGGATAGGTAGTCGCCCGTATCATATTCCCGGATGCCGAAGTAGTAGGGTGGAGAGCCACCTCCGAACTGAAACTGTATTTCTCCACACTGTGGGACCCAGGTCGAATCCTCGCCCACAATAGTCATGAAGAGTGCACCTTGGCCGTTGACTTCCAGGAGTCTGGCGAGTACTACTAGGAGGAATAATGCCGTGAACATGGGGGTAGTGGGTAACACGGAAACAGGGAGGGTGGTCCAGAACGGCTGGGCAGAGAGCGAATTTAAACGAATGATTGGCGTTCATTGCCCCATTGCGTTGAGCGCCTGCAAGTGGCATTGTTCGCCTTTCGTTTTTCTACATCCAGTTAGAACCGGTGCTAGCCCAGCGTGTTTTCGACTCACCGGGGCCAGGTCCGCCGAACACGATGCTGGGGTGGTGGGAGAGGCCCGTGTACAAAAAATCTGTGCGTTTCGGAAAACAATGAGGCGCTTTTTGGCTTCGGGCAAGTGCTTGAGCTATTCCTTCCCCTTGGCGCCTCGATCACACCTCGATCAGGTCCTCGAAGCACAGGTTTGATGCGAGCTGCGGTGGTTAATAAATATTTGAAATGCCCGATAAGGCAGGTCACGTGGGAGCCGCCGTGCCTCGCTGCACTGCTTGTTGTCATTTGTTCCACTGGGTGTTCGCCATGTCCAACTTTTTCTAGACGCTCGAGAACGCCTCCTGGGAACCACGGGATCGCGCAGATTGCTGTGCCCAACGTCGACCAGCCGGTGGCGAACACCCTCTGGCCGACTATCACCCGCGGCTGGGCGCCTTTCGCCGTGACAGAAGACTTGAACCGAACTTGATGCCCTTCAACCTCGATTTTAGCGCTGGACCCTATGGTTTAAATCTTCTGGCTTCTTGCGATTTCGATGCGATAGCCACCCTCCTCCCCCCGCTATGTTCCGAGGCCGGGTCAACTCGAGCGCGCCTGACCATGCGGCCGCACTCATCTTCGAGGCGTGGCTCAAACGCCACGTCCACGAAAACCTCGAGTGCCAGTGGGAGCTGGACTGGTTTGTCACGCTGGGTGAGAGCGTCCGACAGAGCCGTGTCCTAGTTGTCCAGGAAACCAAGAAACTGGCCGATAGCCCCTGCGACATGTTTATGTATGAGCTCACGAAACGGCATCTCGACGCGCCACAAAGCGTTGGGCTGCGTCTTTCTATGTCTAGTCTGCGACACGGGCGGGCATCGTCACCCAGTGCGCGGTCATCTGCTAGCGATACATCTCTTGGGCTCAACACGCCAGCCACGCCGGGGGGCATGCGTCAAGAACCAGCGAGAGTGAGCGCCGAGGTACCTCCGGTCAATCCTGGTCAAAACACGGTCAACTTCCCGAAAGCCGATGGCTCGGGAACTCGTGAGTTCTAGTACTTGCACGTGTCTAGTGCCCAGATTAATAATAAACTCCTTTAGCCGAGCCCGATGCAGCTGCGATCGAACAAAGGGTCGAATCGTCACCGGTCGCGGGCGGGCCGTCGCCCCAAGAGCTTACGATCTCGCCGCCTACTTTGCGGCTGGAGTATGTTGGCGACGAGACACGAGCGCTTCCCCAAATCAAACTGGAGGATGTACCTAGTCGAGAACCGGAAGTTCGACCGAGCCTTGGTGCTCTGCTAAAGTCTGAAGCCGTACCTCCCGAAGACGAGCGTGTAGCCTCAAGCTCCAACCCTGCCCCCACGGTCGAGCAAATCACCGAACCCCGGCCGCGTCAGTACTGATTTCGACCGGCTAAGCATGGAAGGGTTGACTGATATTATTATAATAGGCCACGACAACCAGCCAACGGAGCCAGCCCCGGCAACTCCACTGATCAAAGTAGAATTCTACGATCCGCCTGAGCCCGGGCCAGTAGAACAAGATCCAACGCTCGACGAAGTTCTCCCCAAAGATGCAGTGGTCACCCTAGGCCCCGGAAGCTTGCCCGCCGTACAACAAACGGTGCATCAGCGAGAGCCAACCAAAGAACCCGAGCAGGCCCCGTCTGAAAGCAAGACCGAACCGCTCGTCGAGCCTGAACAACCCGGACATGGGCTTGGCCAGGCGTCGGATCCAGATCACCAACAAATTGAGGCTCAGAATATACCCGTTTATCAACCCGAGCCACAGTTTGATACCCTGCCGAAACTAGACCAAGAGCTTCCCCAGACGCAGCCCAAGGACGATCGTGTAGCTCCAAACTCCGACTCTGTCGGGGTCCCCGAGCTCCAGTGTGAGTGTTGATTTAGCCAGCTAGGCGTAGAAACGTTGATTGAGATGATTATAGTGGGCCACGATAGCCAGCCCACGGTGCCAGCCCCAGCCGCTCCAGGGATTCAAGTGGGACCCTACGATCCACTTGAGCCCGGACCTGTAGAACGAGAGAGCGAGGACCCCGAGACGGATGTACGAGGGCCAGTCTTCGCCGAGGTTTCCCCCGGAGATACGGTCGTCACCTCGAGCTCCGAGAGCACGTCCGTAGTACAGGAGGTAGCGCATCAGTCAGAGCCAGCCGAGGAACCTGAGCAAGTCCCACTCGAGGCCGAGACCGAACTGCTCGTCGAGCTTGAGCGACCCGTACCCAAGCTTGACCAGACACCGAGTCCAGATCACCCCCAGAATATACCCGTTCATCAACCCGAGCCACAACTTGATACCCTGCCGAAACTAGACCAAGCGTCTCCCGAGATACAACCCAAGGACGAGCCTGAAGTGCCAAGCTCCGACTCCGCCCCCGCCCCCACCCTCGCCACCGAGCAGATCCCCGAACCTCAGCAGCGTAAGTGTTGATTCCAGCTATTTGAGTATCGAAGGGTTGATCGAGATGATTCTAGTAGGACATGACAACCAGTCAACGGAGCCGGCCCCGGCAACTCCACTTATCAAAGTGGAGTTCTACGATCCACCTGAACCTGGGCCAATAGAACAAGACCCAGCGCCCGACGAAGTTCTCCCTGAGGATGCAGCGATCACCCCAGGCCCCAGAAGATTGCCCGCCGTGCAACAGGCGGTGCATCAGCCGGAGCTAACCAAAGAACCCAAGCAGGCCCCGTCTGAAACCAAGACCGAACCGCTCATCAAGCCTGGACAACCCGAACGCGAGCTTGACCAGTCGCCGGATCCAGATCACCGACAAATCGAGGCTCAGACTATACCCGTTTACCAACTCGAGCCACAACTTGATACCCTTTCGAAACTAGACGAGGTGCTTCCCCAGACGCAGCCCAAGGTCGATCATGCAGTTCCAAACTCCGGCCCTGCCCTCGCTGTCGAGCAGGTCCCCGAACCCCAGCAGTGTGAGTGCCGATTTAGCCAGCTACACATAGGAATGTTGGCTGAAATGATTATAGTGGGCCATGAGAACCAGCCCACGCAGTCAGCTCCGGTAGAACCGGAGAGCAAAGACGCCAGGAGGGACGTACGTGGCCCAGCCCTTGATGTGGTTCCTCCTGCAGGTGTTGTCGTCGTCTCAGGCCCCGGGAGCTCGCCTGCGGTGCAAGAGACGGTCCACCAGCCAGAGCTAGCCAAAGAACCCGAGCAAGCCTCATCCGAAACCAAAGTCGGACCACCCTCCGAGCCTGAAGAAGCGACACCCAAGCTTGGCCAGGCGCCGAGTGCAGCCCATCCCCGAGTCGAGTCCCGGAACATACCCGTTCAACAACCCGAGCCACAACTTGATACCCTGTCGAAACCGGACCAGGTGTCTCCCAAGACGCAGCCCGAGGACGAGCATGTAGTGCCAAGCTTCGACTCCGCCCACGCCCCCGCCCCCCCCGCCGAGCAGATCCCCGAACCACAGCGATGTAAGTATCGATTACAGCGAGCTAAGCGTAGGAATGTTGACCGAACTCATTATAGTGGGTCACGACAACCAGCCCACGGAGCCAGCCCCGGTAGCTCCACAGTCCAAGCTAGAACCTCATGATCCGAGTGAACCCGCGCCAGTAAAACAAGAGAGCAAAAATATTGAAACGGACGTAGAAAACTCAGTGCTTGACGAGGTTTCTCCTGGAGGTGTGGTCGTCACCCCAGAAGTAGAAGAGACGGTACATCAGCTGGAGCCAACCAAAGCACAAGGTCAAGCCTCATCCGAAACCAAAACCAAACCGCTCATCGAGTTTGAACGACCTGCACCCAAGCCTGGCCAGGCGCCGAGTGCAGATCATCCCCGAGTCGAGTCCCAGAATATGCCCGTTCAACAACCAGAGCCGCAACTGAACCTTCCCGAAATACAACTCGCGGGCGGCCCACTGCCGAGCTCCGGGCATGCTCTTACCCCAAGCCAAATGGTCGAGCCCCAGCTTCAAGGTAAGTCAACATCAGTGAACATATAAGCAAGACTAAAGAGCGGCTGGGGATGACAGAAATGGTCGATGGATCCGAACACGGCCAACCAGCGGCACTAGGACACGATTCTGCCCCCGGAGCCCCGTGGCCCAATTCAGGGCTGCCGGACCCGCACGACATGGCGCCCAAGATCGATTTTGCGCCAGACGTGGCCGTTCAAGTATCAACCATCCTTCCCCCAGCTCTCGAGAGCACGAGCAGAGTGCAGGAGACCACACGTCAACTAGAACCAGCCAAAGAGCCCGAACAAGTCGTGCTTGATGTCCAACCTAGCCAGCCTGCCCCTGCCTCCGTTCCCAGCGAAAGCCTTCCCCTGCCACCAACGGTCGACCCGGTTGACTTGGGACCAAGCCCTGGCCCTCAGCCCATAGGTGCAACCCCTGTAGTTCACATCGCGCCTGATGAGCCGCAGCCCAGCGTGGTACAGGCACCTGTCGAGACTGAACCAGCGCAGGAACCGCCGAGCTCAACCCCAGAAGCTCACCCAGACTTGTTGAGCTTAGTCGTCGACAAGACGCAACAGGTCATGGCCAGCCAGGACGAGAGCCTTACGACCGACCTGGACCCCACGGGTCGCCCCGATACGCAGGCCAATGTCGAATTGCCCGGTCCCGGGCCGGTCACAATCGAGATACCCAGGGAACGTGCACCAGCAGCAGATCCCGAAGTTGGCGACGATCCCGTGTCCACGCCTGTTTCCGTGTCCGTAGGGCTGCCAGATCTGCGAAAAGCTGTGCTAAAGGTCGACTCTGCGCTAGACGTGGCCGATGAGGCCCCAGTCCAAGGGTCGGCCACCGTTCCCCCGACCCCCGAGAGCAAGAGCGTAGTGCAGGATACCACACATCAGCTAGAGCTAGCCAAAGAGCCCGAACGAATCGTTCCTACAACCAGGCCTGAACCATGGTTCGATGCCCAACCTAGCCAGCCCGCACCAGTCCCCGCTCCTAGCGAAAGCCCGCCACCAATTGTCGATGCAACCGACTTGGGACCAGGCCCAAGACCTCAGCCCACGCATGCAGCCCCCACAGCCTACGCCGCACCTGATGCAGAGGCACAGCCTAGCGTCGTACAAGCGCCGAGAGAGGCCAACCCATCACAGGAAGCGCCGAACCCAAAGCCTGAAACTCGCCCAGACGTGTCGAGCGCGGTCGTTGACGAGACGCAACAGGCCATGACTAACCCGGATGTACGTCTTGTGGCCGGTTTGAGCCCCGTGGGCCACCCCGAAACGCAGCCCGATTCCAAATTACCTGGCCCCGAGCCGGTCAAACCCGGGTTACCCGAGGAACGTGCACCACTGGTATCAGACCCCGTAGTCGACCACCCAGTATCTGCGCCCTCCTCCGCGTCCACGCCAGAGGTTGAGAGTGTGCGCACACCACAGGATACTGTCGCACCGCGGCCTCAAGCACAACCCGAGTCTCCCACTCCGCCTGATGACCCCGAATCACAGCTCGATCCAGCCGTCGCAAAAGCTAATCAACTGTCCAAAGAGGCTGCCATACTCGTCCAGCAGTTTGGCACTTATGGCAACGTTGACGACCTGGACGAAGCAATCGATGCATACGGACAAGCCGCCGAGCTGTTGGCCCCGAGCCCTGATGCTCTCGACGTTACCAGCTACCTCGATCTCGGCCGAGTCATGCGAGTCAAATTCGAGGCGTTTTATGATATCGAGGATCTCGACTCGGCCTTTGACGATGGGCTTATGAAAGCTTATAGCATTTTACGCTCGACCCCGACAAGCGAGTTGTACCACGACGTACTCCATGAGCTCGGAGTAGCTTACCTTGGTCGATATCTGTACGGTGCCACCCAGGCGGCCGGCAATGAGGCGCAACGGTATTGCGAACTCGCCCTGAATGCAGCGTCCTCGCCCTCGGGTTTGAAACGCGCAGAGACTTACAGTGTCCTAAGTCGACACCATCTCGCGCAGTTTGAGTACTTTTCTAGAGCCGAGGATGCAATAAGTGCACTAGAGTCTCTCGATGCTGCTTCCGAGGTGCACCCAGCCTTGAACGGAGACGCAAGATATATGGAGAATCGCGCTCGAGCGCTGCTTGCTTGCTACCAGACTCGGCGACCAGAATATACTGGATTCCTCGATGAGGCACTTGCCCTCGCTCGGCAAGCGCGCGACTCGACACCAATGGTGACGATCCAGCACCCCATCGCATCCACCTTACTCGCAGAACTGTTACTCGCTCGATACGACCAGTCGCAGGACCAACCTGACCTCGACGGGGCCCTCGAGCTCTTGGAGAGGGCAGTACGACAAGTGCCGTACGTGCGTCCCGAGCAGCCATGGGTCGGAGAACGTCTTGCGCGAGCGTTGGTAGCTAGGTTCGTTAACGAGCGGCGCCACGAGGATATCAATGACGCAATTTCGTTCCTCGAGATTGCTCTGAACCTGACGGTAACCAACCCGTATCGCCGTCAAGCTCGTCTGGATGCTTTTGGTGGGGCTCTGACGTTACGCTTCCGCTACTTGGCTTCGGGTGAAGAGTCGACTGGGGATGATATACGGGGGCTGATGGCTGGCGTTGGTTCCATGTAATTTACAGAGTGCGTTTTTATCTACATGGTAGCAGAAAGCAGGGCCAGTTCCGGGTTTTGTTGATTTGCACTATCCTAGGGAGCTCTTCTGCCGATTTTCTGCGAAAATCGTTTGGAGTCTTTGGTAAGAAACAAGACTGGTTTTATTTTGTTGTAATCACTCGAATCAATTCTTTATCGACCAGCAGCACAAAAAACCCTAATAGCTTAGGTACTACCTATGCACACGAATCCAACAAGTTAAGAACATGGTTAATGGTACACATAATGCAGCCTCCAGTCTCCGAGATACAGACTATTCGCTTTGTACAAGGCGAAAGGACGCAATTATGTGAGAACAAATTTCAACACTGCAGTTAAACATCAGCAACTGACGTCCACAAGTCCCCGTGCACAAATTTGGTGAGATCGATCATGGTTGGACGTCGTGGGCGAGTACGTCAGGAAAATACCGCAGTGCTCATAAGCGCGAGGTTTGCAACCTATGTTCAAAATACCCCCAGGTGCGTCCAATG
>WSTK01000817.1:0-14087 GCA_019616945.1 Ceratobasidium sp. 414 | reverse complement strand
TCGACGCCCACGGGATGGGCTTGGTACTATTCCAAGATTGGCGGGCGATACGCGGCCAAGGGAGTGTGGATAGCCCTAGTATGGTCTGGGATGCAAGCAGCGAAATGTCCAAAGCGGGGATGGGGTTGGACAGTCACTCGAATCAGAGAGGCGAGGACTAGGGCACAAGGCTCAACCCCGACCGTTGAAACTAAATCCTAACGGTGTCACTTTACAAGTAATGCAATAAATACACGTGCAATAATACAAGTCTACATCTACGCCAATTCTTGCTTGATGCCCATCACAGGCGACGTTGGGGAAAACGGCAATCCCTCGCTAACGCTCCTCCCCGCCCCCACGTTCAAACTGATCGAACTCCGTTTCGAGGGACTCATACTCGGACGTCGTTTAATCGAGGGAGACGGGACCGTGAAACCAGTCGTCCTAGCAGGAGAGGCCTGATAGTTGAACCCAGGCGTCGACGCATCAAACGGTGGATGAAGGTTATTCTGTTCCGACGGAGATGGTTCAAATCCCGGGCCGAGGTACTCGGGCGTTGGTTCCCGAGAGAGAGAAAACGCTGACGAAGGGGGGCTTGGAATCGCCAAAAATCTCCCAGCCACATCAACCTCTGCAGGTGCGGGTGTACCCTGTTCGGTCTGGGTAACCTCCTGGTCGTGCCTATGGGGCCGTAGGCTCGCCCGCTCGACGGCAGAGATGTACGAGGGACTGAGTTCGGGGTCTTTTAAAAGCACGTTTTGAACAAATAAGCGCTGCATCGTGGGTTTGAGGTCCACGAGTGCTTGGCGGTGCTCATCGGTAAGTTGGATGGCGGGGGGAAGGGTAGGGACCGAGGGACCAAGATAAGCCATTTCTTTGAGGAGGGTTTCTTTCGCTGTAAAACGGTCCGAATGAGTCGGGCGACCAGGACGATCATGGGAAAACCTGCCTTCTTGGCCAGATACGTGACTGTGAATAATAATTTGCCGAACGACAGGGTCTAGCGCAATAGCCAACTTGGCGATTTCGGCTTCTCGAGCCTGTTCCTCTCTAGCGGTAGGCGGGGGAGGAAACAAAACTGGCAGTACTTGGCCCAAGGCGATGGCACTCGTAACAAACAGTTGGCGAAGGAAAAACACCCATTGATATGGGGCCATCGAAGGGATGAGTGAGAGCTGGGCTTCGGGAAGAAACCAAGCCACCAAGCGACCGAATAGAGGGGCTACAAGGCCGACTAGAGGCGCGAATGGATTGGAGTAAGCCGAGAATGGGTTGTAGCCGATGATGAGGCATGTTTCGAGCGTGGCTACAAGGGCCCAGGTAACAGAGCGCCACTGCAATTTGTCAGTTGCTGCGCACCACAGACGGTGCAAGTACTTACGTATGAGCTGTGGCCGCCCCAACCGAAAACGGCCAAAACCAACATGATAGCGCCGGTGGGAACATAATAGTACATGGCGTTTTCGAGACCTTGATGAAGCATTGCATGAGGGCTTTCGGCGACTTTCCATCCGAGCGCATCGAACCCAAAGCTAAAACCGGGTCAGACCAAGAACCAGGGGTAGAGGCAAGAATTTACCGGTCATAACCGTAGCGCTTGATGGGGTGCTTCAGCGCCTCGTACGCATCGCGCACTTGGATGAACAATGGTGCGCCAGCTGCTCCAACCCGATCTGGGTGGTTCCTCCTGGCAAATGCCTTGTACGCGTTTTTGATTTCAGTATCCGAGGCGCTCGTGGGAACTCGGAGAAGCGTATAAAAGCTGGGAGGCTGTTCGAGGATGTCGAGGGCCATGGTGTAGGTCAAGTACGAAAGCACAACGAGAGCAAAAGCGCGGCGGTAGTGTTGGGGTCGTCTTGGCGAGTCGTTGGGGGGTATCCAGTGCGACAAGCCGATCTGGACCAGGACGTTGTAGTAGACGGTGATGACGGTGCGAGTGGCGAGGTTAGGGAGGAACCACCAGGCGAGGGTGCGATAGGCAAAGCCCTGGTAGGGGCCGAGCTGGCCTAGCCAGTCCATGGGGTCTATGAAAGAAGTAGGTCAGCGAATGCGCCGGTTAAGAACCGAGGTGAGACAAAGAAAACGCGCTCAGGTGGCCAAAGCCCCAAGGTGTAAGCAATCTCCCGCGCAGACTACCCAACAGGTAGCAAAGATATTAGCTAGCCACCACGGCGGGCTGCATGATCCTCGAGCAGCGCGCCTGTTTGAGCAGCTGGACTGTCTCCCCCAGTGAACCACACTGGGCCACCACCACGCAGAGAGCTCTCGCGTGGCCGTTCGGCAAGAGGGAGGGCGTAGATCCCAGGTACGGGTTCGTTGCCTGGAGATGTGTGCTCGGCCTTTGCCGCGCCTGGTCGGGAGCGGCAGACGCGGCCATTGAGGAGCGAAACGTGTTGGCACTGCCTTACGACGATGCAGCCATTGCTCGAGACGGTCGCCGAGTCAAGTGCCGGGCGCGGGAGCTCAGACCTTTTACTACTAGACATCATCGCGCACACAACAACGAGCCGATACTTGCCTAGGCGTGGTGGGAGTGTTCAAGTGCTAAAATAATGATAATAATGTCGTGCCACGTGATCACACGGCTACACGATGCGCGCCAGCCATCACTCGCACTCGGGCCAGTTTTGCAAGCATGCGGTTGGCACGCTTGAAGAGGTTGTCCAGGCTGCGATACGCGGTGGGTTCGAGGTGTACGGGCTGACGGAGCATGTGCCAAGGTACCGAAGCGAAGATTTGTATCCAGAAGAGGTGAGTCGATTGCATTTGTCTTGAACGTCTAATATCCGGGTAGGTAGACCTTGATCCGGCAGACCTTGCCCGTTTGTTCGATCGATATGTCCAAGAGGCTCAACGACTCAAAGTTGCGTACGCCGACCAGATCACGCTGCTCGTCGGGCTCGAGACGGACTTTATCACTGCCTACGACCTCGACCAGCTCGAACAGCTTCTGGCCCGACATGCTGGGAAGATTGAATATGTGGTCGGCTCTGTGCATCACTGCAACGGGATCCCTATCGACTTTGACAAACCGACACTTGAAAAGGCTGTTGCCTCTTTTGCCGAATCCCCCGGGTCCATCGCCTACGACACTCCTACCCCCTCGCAGGCCTCTTACCTCAACGCATATTTTGACGCTCAGCTCCAACTCATGGAGCGCATTCACCCTGAAGTAGTCGGCCACTTTGATCTCTGTCGTCTCTACACCCCTGATCTCTCGCTCCAAGATGTGTGGCCTCGAATTGAGCGTAACGTCCGATACGCGATTGAATACGGCGCTGCGTTTGAACTGAACGCCGCTGCATTCCGAAAGGGCTGGGATAGCGCATATCCAGGTCGAGAAATTGTCGAGGTGAGCATTTGGACTCCCCAGCATGCGACGCGAGTTTGACAGAACGCCGGACGAAGCTTATCAAGTCGCTGGGAGGTTCATTTGTCCTCTCGGATGATTCGCATGGGCCTGCCGCAGTCGGGCTAAACTATGACCGGTTAGCGGCGTATGTGGAGGAAATGGGTATTCCTAGTCTTGCGCATTTGGAGCGCAACAGTGAGAAGAATAGAGCTGGGCGGTGTATTCACCCAGTAACAAACTGAATTAATCAAATCTGTTGGTACTATTTGTACCGCCGAAACCGGCGCCATTCAGGACTTTTGTGCCAAAACTATTATAACACGCCAAGCACGTGACACTCCGCGTGTCTGGTACCGGCTCGCGCTCGCCTCGCTCGCCTCGGCTTATTTTTCCCACCCACCCCCCATATTAGCGTTGGTCTGAGCCCATGACGATACTATACGAGACGGCTTAGCTCGTCTCGGCTCAGTGGATGCCACCTCGAAATGCCGCCTGATTTGATTTGGGCATCCCCCAGTACACACCAATCCGCAAGCTGTAACCCGGTGCCGCGTAATGCCTCATGGCCGGCGATTGCAGCCACCGCCTACTGTCTCACTAACTCAGCCACGAGACATTTCTGTGAATCCGCGAGGCGATTTCCGGACTGTATCTTCCCGGTCTCTGTCTCGAACCAACGCTACCCGATATCATGGCCTGCAGCCAGATCTGGCCCACCGGCCCGAGCCTTTTTCTCGCGTCCCGGACTCCCGGTGCCCCGGTCTCACTCACTGCCGCTTCGCGCCGTCGGGTCCCCCACTCCATACAGGAATCTAGCTACCACTCCATGTACGATACAGAACCCCTATATACACATGCATGCACGACCGAGACCGCACCACGCAGAAGTCTCGGCATTGCTCACCGGCGCGTACCCAGACCCAGATTGTTCTTGGAGACGAATAAGGGGACTTGCTGACCCGACGGCTGGGGTTTTCACCGAATTACGAAATAAGCGGGTGTACTTCGGTTCGTCCACACACGCTCCTACATACCGCTTTTCGTAACCCGAGGCACACAGCGTGCATAGTCCGCTCCATGCTCCAATACCTCGGGTCCTTACACCTCAACGCTGTGTTGACACCTGGAACCCGATCAGCATGCGCTTGAGGCGAGGAGCGGATAGCACACAATAGGTTAGCTCACGGACGTCAATGTTGATTGACGTCAATTCTCAAGGTATAACATCCCTCCCAGTCCCAAGGAGCGATACGGTCAACCAATATCTCAGCTATACCATGCCACTAGCTTCACTTTCCCGTCACTGTCTCGAGCCTAGTTTCCAAGCTTCAAAATACCGTTCGAAAGGCATCACGGACCCAAAGGATCCTGTACGATTGCAGTTTCCTGGCGGATGGCCTAGCCGAGATAGCGCTGTCTTCAGGTGGTACGATATCCAACCGTACAAGTATTTTCAGAAGCTCCAGTACCTCAAGGAACGGCATAGTGTCGGACACGAGTACATTGTGCTACTGCTACAGGATGAGGGCGGGCATGCCACAAACTGGTTCTGCCGACTGGAGCGTACGGCAGACCCTTCGCAGCAACTCGCGTCAATCGGGGACGGTGGAACCGAAGCTTTCGATTACATAAAGTCATCCAACGACGACTTCCAAGTGGTTACACGCGATTCGAGCCTCGTTGCTGAAGTCACCCTCCCTCGTGCATTCGACCTCTACGACGTGCTTGCAATCTGCTCCGCCCTCTCTGAGCATGAGAGGGCGCACCGTTATACCCTACAGCAATTCAACTGCTACTTTTTTTCTTGGGCAATAATTCTGATGCTTGCACGGCGGGCAGCCAACTGGGAGAGCATCTTTCTTGGGCATTTGGGGAGCGTCAAGGAGACAATCTTGCGGTCCCTAGCAACGACCGACCCCACGAAGGAGGCCAAGCTTGCGTTGATTCTATCCGCAGCCCACGACTCAAATCCAGGCCCCGAAAAATCCTCATTGATTGAGGTCCTCACAAGCGAGCTCTCGAGTGAAGAATTTGCGGAATCAACCACCAATTTGCTGAGCTCCATGTTATGGGCAAACCGCGGCGCGACGGGAATGGAACAGGTTGTCAAAACTCGATTGAAGGCTTTAGCCAACCAAACGCTTGAACTCTTCCTGGGGGACTTACAAGTAGAACCCGATCGTCGCTTGGCGCGGCGCCTCACGGTGCCCCTCAGCTCCCCATCCAGCGTGGACGCACGTGCATATGCTCTGGAAGCAGCTCTGATGTATCACACCAAGGCTTGGAGCATGGTCGCGCCCCACCTGCGGAAACAAGCAGAAACCCTCAAAAAGAGTTCGGAAATCAGCGATCATCCACCAAAAGTCACCCAGTCGATCAAGCGCCGGATCGCGTGTTCGCCTCCAAGCACCTTCCTAGCGTCTGCTCTGCTGATCACTCTCCTCGTACCTCTGCATGGGGTGCTCGGGTCTGTCGACGCTGCACGTCACCACAACGAAATAGCGATTCATAAGCGACGCGCTCCGGGACTGCGCAAGGTCATGTACGCTGTGAACACCGTTCGACATTTTCCGCGACACATGTCGATTGCGTTCAAGGTGGGGTTGCACCTTACCTCAATCCTCGCTATCACTCTCAAGAATGAAAATCGGTCACTTTTTGGACTCGGGCTCGCGGGAACGGAGATGGAGGTCGCCCAACTATACAACAAGTTCCAAGATCAGTACTGCCCTCACGCCCTCAGTCTTACCATGGCCAAAATATGTGACGAACATCCGGAATGGGACCGTGGCGTTATTCGGCGTGTTACGTTTCAACTAATGATAGAACTGGCAGACGAGATTGGCATGATGCAATCCATGAGTCCTAGAGATATTTGGAGTATGATGCTCTGGGAATGCTTAGGCGAAATCATGGTTAAGGCGACCCTCGAGGTCATTATGAGGGAGCAGCCAACGGATGTCCAGTTTGTATGCTCGCAGGTGAGCCATACGTGTGTGGTCCGGCTTGGCGCTAATCACTGTGACTACATTCAGCTGTCGGAGAAACCCCACCAGCCAAAGCAACAGCTTGCAGCCACTGTCGAACTACAACATTTCATCGAAGAGAGGATCGTGCGGCTGAGCAAGCATGACGTCGAACATGCTCCCATTGTCAGGTATATTCCGCTGCCTTCCTTGGCCCCACCGCCCGAATCTCAAGAACAGATGAAAGTTGCGTTGGAGGATATATGGCGTACAGTCAACTTGGGGGGTCGGTTCAGAATTGATGAACGTCTGGGCTAATTTCTTTTCCGCGTGTATATTTGTTGAACCTTGTGTTGTGTTAAGTTATAAACGCGGGTTGTCTCTGATGCCACCAAATTTGACTCGGTTTGAACTTCGACCTCGACTCGAATAATAAGCGAGACCAGGTTGCCCAATTGAAGGTCAATCCCAGGCTGTACTTGTTCGACTGCGTGTTCACCAGGTGCAGTTGACAATAGCATGTACGGTCTACTCGCCGAAAAGATCCCCTGGTATAAATACTTGATATTCACGATTTCTGCTGAAGCAGGACATCCGCTCCGAGGAGTAGGCTTAAGCGGGACGTCCGCGGTCAAGTGGACGTCCTGCTCCTAAGAAGCAGGTAACCACAAGTTTGAGGTACAGTTTGGCTTGGATTGCACGCGTAATGTAGAGTGACTTCATGTCAAAATTTCTTGGCATTATTAACCTGGGTTCGGGCTTTGCATGCGTGTTTTATAGGCGCACTCGCAGGGTGGTTTATTCTGGGAAAGCGTATGAATTCCTTCAAATTCGCTCTTGCGTGACTTTCGAGCAAAACACAGCAATATACCTTGTTATACAAGGACATGCTTATATTCTAGTAGGTGTCCCTGTTCTTATCCTAAGACCTCACCGTGAACTGGTTAGGCGGGCTCAGTTGAAGGGGGCAGACTTCTAGATAAACCACTTTGATACATCTTTCAGCGGCCAGGTGGAGTTCCCGGAGAGCAACAATGAGGGGAACCGGTACTGTGGGCATGCAATCGCAGGCAGGATTTCTGGAGCTACATTATCCACAAGTGTTTCAGCCATCTCCCGCCAACTTAGGGTACAACAGTGCACGTACTCGTGGCTCCATTGAGGTCTGCGGCGTGTTTCGTCAGAATCTTCGCACGAGATTGCATGTCTAAGAATCGTGTTCGGTAAGTCACTCGATTCAACCATGTGGTTGAGGGTGAAATTACCGGGCGTGCGTCCCGGGTAGTAAAATGAAAAGCCGTCATCATGTTCAACGTAGGTGCAGCAGTCAGAGTCGTGACCGAACATCGACCAATAGATACTATTTGGTGACCCACTAAACAGGTGATGTGCGCAGGGAGAGAGGTGCACTCACGAGCCAACGCCTCTGCCATCTTTGACCGCATCGAGGAAAGCTTGAAGGTCGTCGCCGCCGTGCTGAATAGCAACGCTCAGGAACCGAGGTCAGAAGCTTGGAGGGCGAGAAACTCACATTCCCTGTCCTGAGGTGACATTTCAGTCAGAAAATTACAGCGCAATGGGTAAACAAAAGGACTCACCAATCGAATTCTCCGACGAAATAGTTCTTGTTCTTGTCATGAACGAGATCCCGCCCAATAGTGTATTTGGTGATATTGCGTGGGTCTATAAATGCAAGCGTGTGAGAGACGTTTGTAAACCAGAAGAGGCCGGAAAAGGAGCGCACAAAAGTGGTCGGTGCTGAAGCGAGGGTTCAGCACAAAATATAACAATAAATGACCCTGTACGTACAAGCAGTCGACTTCCGCAACGTCTAATTGGCCAGTCCCAGGGTATATGCCGTCTGAAAGGCCTTGTCAGGTGAGCAGCATCGAACCAATGACCATTCAGCGCTTACAAGTCCCGTCAACTGTCAGATAGGAGTAGTTAGAAGCAATTCAGGCAAAATCGTTTGTCCAACCTACAGAAGAGGTGCTCGGGTGCAAGCTTCTTGATGAGCTGTCCAATCTCTTTCGTCCACTTGGCTGGGGCGGGACCATCTCCGAAGCGGGCAGCACTGAGCTCATTCCCGGACTCCCAGCCTATTGGGACGAGATAAGCCGGCGTCCTTTGGTTGTAGAGCCGGGGAACCTACCGATGATTGTTGGGTCGTCCTTGAGGGCGATTCCGGTATATTGGTTGACGTGCTGGTTATACATCGTATTGTAAACTCCGGTGCATCCGATGGTGTAGAGAAGCGGAGGTAACCAATACACACATTTAAATGGCGCGTAATGTAGGTCTTGAAGCTATCAACTATCTTGGTGTTGTTGTAGAAGTACGCGCCGACGTCGGGGGGCGTAATGTCCGCACCGGACCCCGAAAAAGGAATGCCTGCCCACTGAATGAACTGGTACTTGCCGCCGTGATACCAGTTGTACTGTGAACCGGTCCAATCGGTGTATGAACAGCGGAGACAAGGTTAACGCTTACGTTGTCGGTGAGTGGTATGAGTAACTTGATACCATAAAGGCGGGCAGCCAGGATGGCAAAGTCGATGGCTTCATAAGCCTTGTCGTTCCATTGGTTCAGCGCGGGTTCGATGCTGAGGGGCGTACCAACAGAAATGCCTAGAGTGTGTCCCCGAATGACGGTGCCGCGCATTGCCTAGCGAGCGCGTTAGGCAAGGGAAGCCACGGTGACGGCGGGGCCTTACCGAGACGTCTGCCATGACTTCAAGAACACGTGTGCGAGAGGGATACGAAGGGTTAGGGCTTTAAGTAACTATTGGTAAGCGAGGAAAGCTCAGTGTGGCAGCACGTACACAACATTTTCGTCGAGGCCTGCCAGGCGATTCATTTGCGAAACGCAGGGAGAGAAGAGATCCCTGCTCACCAAGCCAGTATATGTTCGGTCCAACCATTCTGAATTCTTTGCCCAGTAGGTACAGCGAGGATCCTTTTCTGGTGACAAACGAGTTACGCTTAAGTAGATCCTCGGCAGAAGGAAGTGTAGGTCCAGGAAGGACGCCTCCCGTGGTGTCGTTATTTGAGCATTGAGCAATAACGGAGAGGGGGAGCAGGGCAGCTACAACGAGACGAGCGAGTGAAGAGCCAGGCATATTGGTGGGCCCTGGACAAGCTACGCGAGCAGCTTATATAGGGCGAGTCTGACAGCAAAGAAAACGAGGAATCATTGCGTCTAGAAGTGGTGGCTGCAAGCGCCGCTGACTCAGCGGACCGATCTGTCTATTTCAGGCCGCAAGCGCCGGGCGATTGATGATCAGCGGCCTTTCCTGATGGCGGCCAAAGGCGTTCGGCTGGTTTTTGGCTCGGTGCTGTCGAGACCACTGTGCTCGGTTCGGCTAGGACTAGGCACGTGCGCGCCGACCGCTACTCGTACTTTCAGAACCTTGCGCGCACCAAACTCTGGCACTCCGTCCCGCCGAACCCGAGTCTCTCCAGGAGCGGCGCACCCCTTTCCACGACTGCCAGCTACATCTAGACTTTCATCTTCTGTCCCCAGTACACCTGTAAAAAATGCTATCGTAAAGCTTTTGCCCGCCTCATTGCAGGCCGAACCTGGAACCCAGACGGCGAGTTTGCGCCAGCTATTTTCGTTAGCGAAACCTGAAAAGAGGACACTTCTCACCGCTTTTGGATTAGTGAGCTCATATTCCTTTACACGAGATGCTCGAGCTAACCTGCTGCAAGCTTTTCGTTTCGTCGTCTGTCACCATGTCGGTCCCACTGACTATAGGCAAACTCATAGATTTCTTCTCCAACAGTACTCGGCCAGTGAGTCTGTGCGTACACCATCCCGGGCGATACTCATGGGAGTTTAGGAAATAATACCGGAGTCTGTCGCCCCTACAACTGTGGCCGTCGCTATTTTGGCGGTCTTTACTCTTGGTGCTGCGGCCAACGCTGGTCGGGTTGTTCTTATGCGCTCGGCTGCTGCTCGTATCATTGCCCGGCTCAGGAAAGCCACCTACGCCTCGGCACTACGACAGGATATCGAGTACCTCGAAAGAACGGCTGGGCCGGGTGACGTTGTTTCGAGGCTTAATGCGGATGCTTACATAGTTGGCGATTCGTGAGTTCTGATATGCAATTGCTGGGATTATCAACCAACGCCGCGTATGTAGACTTACAGGCAATCTCAGCGACGGTGTCCGGTGAGGGTGATCGTGTAGGTTGAAATTACTTGCTCAACTCGTTCTTTAGAGCTGCCGTCACGGCGTCGATTGGTCGTAAGTGCATTTAATTTGAGCCCGTGCGTGCGTTAACAAGCTTCCAGTCAGCTTGATGTTTTATATCTCGCCCACTCTTACGGCTCTCATGTTGGCAATCGTTCCGCCGGTGTCCTTGGGCGCGGTACGCTCAATAGCTCCACGTGTTACCCCAGTCTAACGGACGCTTCGGCAGTTTGCCTATGGACGTTACCTCAAAGGGCTAAGTAGCCGAACCCAACAAGGGCTGGGAGACATGTCCAAGGTTCGTCATTTCTGGTTCTGAATGGGTGCTTTGACGGCGAACCATCTTGGCAGGTCGCAAATGAAGCATTGTCTGCAGTTCGTACAGTTCAGGCGTTTACCGCGGCCCGGCACGAACAAGATCGGTTTGCGGCCAAGGTCGATCTCGTCCAGTCACTGGCTCTCAAAGAGGCTCGCGCGTCGGCTGTGTTCTTTGGTACGACCGGATGGGCGGGCAATGTCATCGTATTGGGGTTGTTGGGATATGGTAGGTATAGCTGTGTTTGTGTCCCAACTACTCTGACGAGCATCGAGGCGGCAGTCTTGTCTCCCGGGGTCAAATATCCGTCGGCGACCTGACAAGCCTGCTCATGTATACAGCGTATGTCGGCGGGTCTTTGAGTATGCTATCGTAGGTCTCTCACTTGGAGCGGTATTGTACCTCACTAATCATTTTACCCATCTAGCTCTTTCTTCGTAAGTGGACAACACCCCCGCATTAGTGCAGATCTTGACCAACGGTTGTAGTCGTCCCTCATGAAGGGCCTCGGCGCGTCTGAGAGGGTCTTCAATCTGCTGCAGAGGGAGCCGACCATCACAAGTCCCATTTCAGCGCAGTTTGACGTCCGCAAGGATTATGGGGACATCAAGTTTGAAGATGTAACTTTCGCATACCCCAGTCGTCCAGGTGCCGAGATCTTGCGCCACTTTTCGCTGACGATAAAGGGCAAAGGCGATAGTGTGGCCATTGTGTGAGTACCAAGATTCTGGCGAGTCTCGATTTACTGACAGTGGATCTGTATTCAGAGGCAAAAGTGGTAGCGGAAAGACTAGCATAAAAAGCTTGCTCTTTCGATTCTACAACCCAGATTCTGGGAGGGTCACCGTCAACGGCCGAGGTACGCCTTCAGGTTAGCCGTAGTTCGGTTGTTCAGAGATTGGACCCCAGACATACAAGAGTTTTCACTTGAAAGCTGGCGCTCGGCTATCGGAATTGTGCCCCAGGTACGCTCCCAGTGTAGGGTGTTTACCGTGTCTCACTCTGCTGGTAGGATCCCGTTTTATTCACGGGCACGATCGCCGAAAATATTGCATACGGCTACCCAACCGCCACCCAATCCGACATCGAAGAAGCTGCAAGGCTTGCAAATTGTGATTTTGTTTTGGGAATGCCGGACGGGTTTGAAACAAAAAGTAGGTCTTGTCGTTTTAAGGATTGGAGCCAGCATAACGTTGCTTTGTAGTTGGTCGAGACAGTTTGAGTGGCGGGCAGCGTCAACGTGAGTCATGTCCCGCTCTGTGTGGAAAGGTTGTCTGACCGGATCGACAGGCATCGCGATTGCTCGCGCGCTTTTGAAAAAGCCTGTATTACTCTGTCTGGACGAGGTCAGTCCGCACCGCCGTATTTATGCGCTGTCCGGCTGAAGGGTATTCATGATAGGCCACGTCTGCTCTTGATGCTTTGAGCGAGCTGCGTGTCAATGAGGCCATCGAACGGATTCTCCAATCTCACGAAACGTCAACCTTGATTGCTGCACACCGGTGCGTATATGTCGCCTACAAAAGATTACAAACTGAACTGTACTCTACGTGCGGTGACATGTAGGCTGTCGACCATCTCACGAGCCGGCAGGATCGTGGTACTGGAAGGTAATGGTAGAGTCATCGTACAACGTTGGGCTGGACTCACCTCACTATTTGTAGATGGAAGAGTGACGGAAGAGGGAACATATCAGGCTCTAGTCAGTAGAATACGATTATTTTCAAACACCGAGGCTTACAAGCACTGATTAGGTGGGCAAACAAGACTCCAGATTCAGGCAGTTGATGGCGTCACAGCTTGATGCATTGTGAATATAATAAATTTGATATATATGGTACCCTGATAATGAGGGAATCGGGGATGGGGGGGGGGGACTCCGGACGGTGTTGCATTGAGAACCAGTGTTTAGTACTGAAAGTCATTGATATTAGAAGTGCTTCAGCTAGCACCCCGACACATTCAAATTTGTTGCCTGGAACCAAGCCCAGTGATTGACCAGACTCTAACCGCCAACATCCTCACAAGGGCTTGGCGCAGTTGGGCTACAGGGGGGTCAATTTTGCATAGGTTATATCTTATCACCAATTCTCACAGGTGTAATTAAACGCCGAAGAATGGCGCCACTGCGTGCTCACATAAGTTTCAAAAAGCACGTGATGTGCGAGAACAGATGGGAAGGAGTCTAGTTGCTCCGTACTTCCTGATACCTGTAATCCACAAGATGCGATTTCCAAGATAGATTCATATGCCATCCCTGCAGTAGCAGTCACTGGGTTATGGGGAATCTGGTTCTCTGTACGCGCCGGTGGGAGGATGTGGCTATCGCGTATGGAGGGCAATCGTGTGTGTGTATTGCAGCAGGTGATAGTGCGTAATATACATGGTATGTAGCTAGAAACCGGTGTGGAGTGGGGGACCCGACGCCGCGATAGCGGCGGGGTGTGCGACGTGGGTGCGCCGGTATGTGAGGAAGGGCTCGCCCCCAAGAGGACTGGATCCGGGTTGTGCCGGGGACGGGCCAGCTGTTCAAGCGTATTGGTGGAGCCACGAGTGCGCACCTTGCTGGGTGCGTTGAGCGCTCAGTAAGGTCGCCCCCTGGGAGGCGTTGGTCTGCGTGTACTACGTGACGGCGTCTCGCGCGATCGAGGGGATGTTCGTGTGTTGGGATGCACTATGGAAACTAAATTGGCGGGATTTTGGCCCAAATTGATGCAAATTTCGGGATTTGGGTCAATTTAGGGTGATCTGGGAATTTCGGCCCAGGCCGAATTTCAACCCAGTTCAGGCTGGAATAATTTGCAAACAATCACGGGGTCCCTTGGGCCAAAAATCAGGCTGATTTTACACTAGAAATGGCAGGGGCTCCCCCAGTATGGTGGCCAGGTTGAACAAGTATGAATTAAGCCAAAAAACCGTCACTCCATAGTTTAGGGCCGGCCTGCCACACTTGGAAGATCACACAAAATCACCCGGAACACCGGCGCTTAAACATATGTCCGGTGACATCCACCTACGTCACTCAGCTCCACACTCAACGTCAACCACCACCGCCACCACAACGGCGATCCGGCCTCCCTCGTCGCCAGTAAGCCCCCGCCTAACGCCGTTACCCGTCGCTTACCCGTCGCTCGCTCACGTCGCTGCCTAGGTCCCATGCCCGTGCCCTCGCACTCGCCCGCACTCGCTCTCGTCCGCGCTCGCTCTCGTCCGCGCTCGCTCTCCCACGCCCACCGGCGCTTGCGCTCCCGCTTGCGTCCATGCTCTTTCGCGCCG
>WSTK01000816.1:0-14112 GCA_019616945.1 Ceratobasidium sp. 414 | reverse complement strand
TGTCTATCCTGCTACGCTTGCGATGTGTCGTCGGTTCTCCGTTGCACATCCAAAGTTGACCCTGTACACATTTGTCTTCGTTCGCGCTCATTCGCGCCCCCGATTGGTCTCATCTTGTATCCGTCCGGCGTTGTCGCCTCGCTTATCGCTCACGTATGTGTTCTTCTCGTTCACACTTTGGGCGATTTGCTTGCCTTGCTGTGCCACATAATATGATCACACTGAATTACTGAATACATCGTAGCAACCTGTAAGCCGACCATTCGCAAGTCGATACGAAGCTGCGTCGCGACAGAGAGTCGTGAGGCTCTGAGCCCTCGTGTGAGAAACCCGAACTCGTGAGCACATGAATGGTGCTTGTGAGTCTGTAACAGGCTCTCAGGAGCCTTGATGAGACCAAGGCCAGCGCTCGCGGCTTCTCACGAGCGCTAGTGTTGAGCTTATGAGGGTGAGCTCACGAGCACCAGTCACGTACTCACGAGAATTAATGAGCACTGATTGATGGCTCACGGGAACTCGTAAGCACCAATATCAGGCTCTAACGTGCACACTATGGGGGGGCATGGATCGATGTGCTCGCCTGCTCACGAGTTCTCATTACGACTCGTGAGTCGCGGTGGATTTGGCAGAGAAGCCTGCAAAATCTTGAACTCCTAGTAGCACCTGGTATACTTGAACATGCAATCAGAACTTAAAGTGTACATTGGTGCTGACTCGTTTTGCCTGCCCCCTACCACCTGGCAATGAGCTCCTTCGTTTCCTGAAAAGCCAACGCACTCTTGAGAAGTTGGTTTTCTTGAAGGCTATATCACCTTTTAGTCAAGTCAACATATTCAATCTCGATTCTCAATCGCTGCCGAATCTCTGGTCTGTGTTGGCTAATGTCAGCACCTTGAAGATTCTAATCCCTAGTCGGCCAATTAACAAGGTTGGCATGGGGATATGGAGGCTGACGAGCAACAACTATGCAACGTTTGCACAAGTTTTGCCTTTACCCGCAGCTGAACTCGACGTTGTTGAGGTATCCTTAGTTCTTGGCGAGGCATCCTCGTCCTTGTCCAACCGTGACAGTCTGCTCTCTGCCTTGCACTGTCATTCAGTTCAACACAGGCGGTTGATGTTGAGGTTTACCCCACACAAGTGTTATCGGCCACTGGAAGCAGAGGTGCACCAGTACACAAAATTGAGCAATCAAATATGTCTAAATCTCAGATAAGATCTATCCACCACCATATCTCCCCATTCTCCAAGCCCTGGGAGAGCTCAACCTTGACAGTATCATCAGCTTGGAGATTTTTGAAGTCATAGAATGTCAGTCCCACCTCTTGGGTTCCGTGAGACCCACTCTTTGCCCGAGAACACTTGGTATTCAAAGTGATGAAACAATGTTGTCCATCAGTGAAGCTGCTGAACCTATTTGACCTCGAAATCCAATAGATGCTTGTATCCTGGGTGTCTCTCCCTCTTGTGTTATCGATACTTGTTATTCCCATAGAAATGTCATCAGCAAAAAAATCCTGAACTAATTTGACCCATAATAGTGGAATTATCAAATTAGGAAGGGTACATACTATTTTGGGCAAAATTAGTGGGTTGAACAGTAACCCGGGGTGGCCACAGTGCACCCGTAGTCTGAGTTCAAATTAGTGGATTAGTAGATTAGCCCATTACTTCCAAAAAGCAGGTTTATGTTGCGAGCCTCACATTCTCGCTGGGTGTTTCCTTGCGTCTTGATTTTAGGTCTCTTGGCTGGTTGATCCAGGTATTGGATCCTTGATGTATGCGCCATATATGTGCCATGTATGCATAGTAATCAAGTGGCTAGCTGCTTTAAGTCACTTGCGACAAAGGCTGATTAAGTGGCTTCATGCTGTAAGCTGCGAGATCCTTGGGAGGTAGATACTTGGATGCTTTAGTAAGAGGGTTGCTAGCCCTATAGTGCGATAGTAAAGTGACATGGATACTAAGTATAACACAGGGGGAGTATCCCCCCTGTGCACCCTGGGAGGGTGACTATAGCGAGGAAGTGACAAGGTGAAGCAAGCTGAGGAACTCAGGCTTGCTTCATGATCTATTTATACTAAGGACATACATCTGAGTCAAACTAAGAGGAAAGGCAGATGCTAGTCATTCGACATGCAGAGCTGCATACATGTGCCGATCCTCCAGAGTCATACAGAGTGGTGCCAATCATAGGCGGAATGGCGACGATCCTAGCACTAAGTCCAAGCCACCAGGCCACGAGAAGAAGGAAAGAAGTGAGGAAAAGGGGCCAGAGGCACCTAAACAAAGCAGAAAAAGTTGGGGGCTTGTTACACTAGTAACAGCTCACAACAGTTTAGTTGTGCTTATTGGCATTGAGTAATGGGGCATGGAAAGCAGTTTTTCACACTAATTTAGGAGAACATGATCTATTTTCACAGCATTTACAATACATTGGGACAAAAAAAATAGGACAGGATGCACCCGCTGAAGATGGCATACAAACCATGCCTAAAGTGACAGGTCAGTTGGGCGTGGTGATGTTGTGGGGCGTGGCCTCACCATTGCCATAATGTATGAGCACAGCATCCAGGGCGGATGGCAGTAGGTATTGGATGGCATAGTCAGGCGCGGCAGCCTCCAGGGTGGCAGGACCACCAGTGGGTTGCAAAGGGGTCAGACACGTCGGATATGGTCTCTGGGTGGTGCAGGGTTAATGGTATGGACTGCAACAACATAGAGCATGGTCTCACCTAGGCACCACAGTTGGGGCATGGCGACTTTTCAAAGACAGCAGTGTCAGTTTGGTACCATGCTGGGCGAGGGGCAGGCTCACCTGTGCTGCCACATGTGACCACAACATCTGGGTATTGGGCATCGTGTACAGGCAGTGGACGCGTTGGAGAGGGTGGGGCTGGTTGGATGTTGTAGCAGCACCAAGGACATGCTACACATGTGGTGGAGAGCACAGGCAAGGTAGCGGCAAGCCAGGCAACATGCAGAATAGCCTGCAAGGTGCGGGATCACCTAGACACTGTGCAGCTTGGGGACAACAGTCAGGCACATTAAACACGGGCTTGGATGCAATAAAGTCAGCTGGGCACTAGGGCGGTGTGAGGATCAGACTCACCTTTGCCAGCATCAGAGTGATGGGCATCGCACCTAAGCGATATAAGTACAGTGTCAGGGGCGGTGGGCACGTCGCGAGGTGGTGTGGTGGAGTTGGTCTGTTCATGTTGGGAGCCAACAATCACGTGATGGTTGCGCATAAGCGCCGGCTCCAAACTTTTTTCACAAGCTAAGTCGAACACCTTGAGTCGCCCCTTAACAACATCCAGTGGATAATGGGATACTCCTGTAGGCCAACTAATCAACTAATTACAGCTAATTGTAACTAAGTGAGCTACCGGCTTTCTGGAAGGGGCAGAGCGGCCTGAAAAAGAACCTGCCCAGCTAATTCCACTCAGATTAGGCATTGATTCACTAAAGCTGACGTGTTTAGAGCTCTAGTCCTAAAGGACCCCGAATTTGAATGAATTTGGAAGGTACCCCACTAAATTCAACTGAATTAGTCAGGGCGAGTTAGATCCGCTGGGCGTTTTTTCCTGATGGTGTAATTGAATCTGGAATCCAATCATTTTTTCACTGCATAACGTTTCACAAGCAAGACACACGACTTGGATAGAACAGGGGAATATATCATGCTCATGCTTGTAATACAAAACAAGCACACCACAGATAAAAACATTAAACCGCAAAATGTACAACAGGATTGTTCAACCGTTCAGTATATAACACCGAGAAATAAAATGGCACAGAAACACGACTGGCTTGAAGCACATGACGCATACGAGTCGAGCGTGGATCCGTAACACATTGAAGAGAGCGTGAACTACAAGGCATCAGAGTTCGTACCTAGCCAAGATGAGAGAGAAAATGCCAGCCCTACTTCATCTTAAATGACAAGCACGAATCCCGGCCCAACTGCCATCGAACTTGCCACCAGACCAAGCGCACCATTCGGCGAAGACGGTTGGGTCGCCGCATTCGGTCAGACGCTCGCCCTTCTCGATCAACCTCTATCCTCACTCCTGTTCCCCCTGAGAAAAATTGTATTGTTCGAACCCCGCGAATAGCTGATCCGTCACAGCCACGTTCGGATACTAGCTCGTACTAAAGCCCTCCAGGAAGACAGAATACACTAGTGTTCGTGCCCAGCTGGCTCAGAGAGAAATTAAGAGCCAACACCCCAAACATCCCATTTCCCTTAATACCAACCTTGGGTGGTAGCTTCCCATCGCATATATTCATACGACAAATCACGTTTGTCCCGCGATTTGCGCAGGAAACGGGCAACTTCCTGATAATATCTACTCACAAATCCAGGCATCAAACTAGGTCTAGCGGGTACGGCACCCTTTCTTGTAGTGCTATCTACATCAAATCGAACACAGTTGTTGATTTTATTTGTATCTAATGACATGTTATGAAACAAGTCAGGTGGCCGATTACGTCAGATCATAACACGTTCCGCTGAACCATGACCACCAGCAACGCCACTCGTACTCTGAGCCTTCCTACAGAGATTCTACTTGTTGTCGCAAGCCACTGTTCTCGCCCTACGTTATGCGCCCTTGCCCTGCTGAACTCTGGAATGTCAAGCGTTGTCACATCACTACTCTACAGAAACGTGAAAATACCTGACTTGAACTCGCTCAAAAAATATGTTCGCACACTGACCGATCATGGGCGGCCCCACCTCAAATACCTCCCCCTCTCTTTGGACCTTGATCTTCGGCATAGGGACTTACTCGCTGTGTTATACATCGACACATTACTACAAGAAGCGATATCTCACACCCCGAATCTGCGAAACCTCGCACTCCGGTTACCACCCGGCATACTCGAACGCGTATTTCAAAACTTCCGGCGTCCGTTGGCGTTGACTCGTTTCACCTGTCCTCTATCGTTCAACAAAGACTTCCTTGACTTTCTAAGTAAGCAACACACTCTCGAGGAGTTGGTCTTCTTGGACACTTTATCATTTTCCAGTCAAGACAACCTAACCAACCTCGATTATCAATCACTGCCGAACCTCCGGTCTATTTCGGGCAACCTCAAAGTACTCAGTATTCTGATCCCCGGTCGGCCAGTTAGCACGGCTAGCACGGGAACATGGAGGGTGACGAGCAACGGCTACGCATCCTTTGCACAGGTTTTATCTCTGTCCACAGCTCAACTCGACGTTGTCGACGTATCTTTGGCTCTCAGCGACGCGCGCTTGTCCTTGTCCAACGCGGACGGTCTGCTTCCCGCCTTGCGTCGCTATTCCATTAAACCAATGCGGTTGACGTTAAGGTTTTTCTATCACGAGTATGGCCAGTTACAGGGAGCCAAGGTACGTTGGTACACCGAGCCGAGAAACCGAGTGCGTCTGAGTCTTGAGCCAGCGTCAGCGAGACTACTATCTCTCCATTCTCGAAGCTCTCGAAGATCTCGACCTCGACGGTTTCACCCGCTTGGAAATTTTTGAAATCACCGAACGGGTAGGCCATATCTCTTCCGTGGAGCGAGATCGACCCTCTGTCCAAGCGCGTTCGGTATTCGAGACGATGAAACAAACCTGCCCGTCTTTGAAGATGCTGAACGTATTTGGCCTCGAAATTCAATAGTTGCTTGTATATTTGGGATTTCTCTCTCTTATGTTTTCAACACCTGTTATCCCTATCGAAAGACGCGCTTGGATCCAGAATTCAATCATCATTTCACAGCACGACGCTCCGCACGCAAGGCACATGACTCGGACAGGAAGGGAAATCCGCCACGCTCATGCTCGGAACACTAAATAAACCACACCACGCATGAAAATATTAGAGCAACTGTTCAATACGCAACGCTAAAAAATAAAATCCCACAAAAGCACGATCAAGGACATGACGCATACAAGTCGAATATAGATCAGAGAACACTGACCACAAGCCATCGTTCGTACCCCAGCCAGAAACGCGAGTCCAATTTCGTCCTAAATGACACGCGCCGATCCTAGGGCTGCAACCATCTCAACTGCTGTCAAACCTGCCACCAGACCCAGCGCACCATTCGACGAAGCCCGTTGAGCAGTCCCGCCCGATTATCTTCCACCCGCACCACTACTCCCGCCCGGAGAAACAATATTGTTCAAGTTCGAACTACCCGCGATCGGTTCTTTCATCACGGGTCCGCCGTGTTTAAATATCAACTCGTCTTCAGGAATCCAAAATCCATCAGCGTTCGTAGCCAGTCAGCTCAGAGAGAAATCAAGAGTCGACATTCCAAAGATGCCAGCCCCTAAAAATTAGATTTATTCTAGTGGGTGGCAGCTGGCTATCGCATATATTCATGCGACAGCTAAATTTGTCCCGCAACTTGTGCACGAAACTGGCAACACGAGCAATTCCTTGATGGCATCTATTCATAAATCTAAATATCAAACCAAGCCCGGGGAGTGCAGTATCCCTTTCTATTGTGCTATCAGCATCAAATCAAACAGTTGCCGATTTTATTTTTAGCTCAAGACTTGAATTCACGTGTTATGGTCAAGTAGCCAATCAGATCAGATCGCGATTCCCAACCAACAAACCATGACCACCGCCACTCTAAACCTTCCCACGGAGATTCTACTGGTAATCGTGAGCCACTGCTCTCCCTCTACGTTGTGTGCCCTTGCCTCGTTGAACTCTAGGCTGTCAAACACTATCACACCACTACTTTACAAAAATGTGAAAATAAACAATCTGGACTCGCTCAAACAATTTGTTCGCACACTGACAGACCATGGGCGACCCCACCTTAAAAACATTCCGCTATCCTTGGACATTGACCTCCGGCATAAGAAGCTAAAGCTTAGGCTCCACATTCACACATTACTACAAAAAGCTATATCTCACATCCCGAATCTTCAAAATCTTGCACTCTTGATACCACCTGGCATACTCGAACACGTATTTCAGAATTTCTCGTGTTCGTTGGTGTTGACTCATTTTACCTGCCCCATATCGTCCGGCAAAGAGCTGCTTCGCTTCCTGAAAAACCAACACACTCTCCAAGAGTTGGTCTTCTCGCTCACTATATCACCCCCTGGTCAAAGCAACCTCGCCAATCTCGACCCTCAATCGCTGCCGAACCTCCGGTCTGTTTTGGCCAGCGTCAACGCCCTGAAAATTTTAATCCCCGGTCGGCCGGTCAGCAAGGCTAGCACGGGAACTTGGATACTGACAAGCAGCAACTACGCAGCGTTTGCGCAAGTCTTATCTCGGTCCGTTGTTCAACTGGACGTTGTCGAGGCGTCTTTTATTCTCGGCCAGGCGTCCTTGTCCTTGTCTAACAGTGACGGTCTGCTCCCTGCCTTGCGCCGCCATTCAATTCAACCCAGGCGGTTGACGTTGAATTTTACCCCTCACGAGCGTTTCCGGTCACAAGAAGCAGAGGTATGTTGGTATACCGAGTTGAGAAGCGAGTGTGTCTGAGTCTCGAGCTAGGTTTATCGAGACCGCTATCTCTCCATTCTCAAAGCCCTTGGAGATCTCGACCTGGACGGTTTTACTCGCCTGGAGACCTTTGAAATCGCCCGATGGTCGGACCACACCTCTTGGGTGAGGCAAGACCAACCCTATGTCCAGGAGCATTTGGCATTTGAGATGATGAAACAAACCTGCCCGTCTTTGAAGCTGCTGCACCTGTTCGGCCTTGAAATCCAATAGCTGATGGTATCTTGTTGATATTTCTCCCCCCCATATTTTCCCGGCCCACCGCCATCCGACTAGAAATAGAGAGAGTTCCAACCCCCCGCGCTTTTTGTATGATCTTGGCCAAATCACGTTTGAGATTGAAATCCAGGCACCTTTACACGTGTGCAACATAGCTCGGATAGAAAGGGGCAATCTACCACGTTCGTGCTCATAACACCCAACCACACATAAAAAGCATTAAACAACAAAAATGTACAACGGCATCGTCTGAACGTCCAATACACAACACCAAATAAATGTCACAAAACACCACCAGAACAGGACGCATACGGGGCGAGTGTGGATCCGTTGAAGGGCACGTCAACTGCAAGCCATCAGCGTTCATGCTGAGTCAGATGAGAGAGAAATCAAAATGTCAAGAGGACGAGCGCCGACCCAGGGACTACGTCGATCATTCCAACCGCCAAGCACATCTAGGAATAGAAAATCCCCATCAGCGTTCGTATCCAGCCAGCTCAAAGAGAAATCAAGAGTCAACACCCCAAAAATACCACTCTGCCAAATACCAACCTAGTTCTAACGGGCGACAGCCTCCTATAGCATATATTCATGCGGGAACTAACTTTACCCCGCGATTCAGTTTGCAGGAAACTGATGAACATGAGCAACCTCCCGGTAGCGTCTGTTCACGAATCCAGGTACTAAACCAAGTCTAGTGGGCACGGCATCTATTGTTGTTGTACTATCTGCATCAAATGATCAGCTGCTGATTTTATTTGTGTCCCACGAGAATCACATGTTACGAAACAAATCAGGTGGCCCATCACGTCAGCTCACGATTCTCAACCACCGCGTTCTCGCTGAACATGACCACCACCACCACTCCCCTTCCTACGGATGTTCTATTGGTTATCGCAGGCCACTGATCTCGCTCTACATTGTGTCTCCTCGTCGTGCTGAACACTGGATTATCAAACGCTGTCGCGCCCCTACTCTACAGAAATGTGAAAATACACGGCCTGGACTCGCCCAAACAATATGAATTCGCACACTGGCCGATCATGGGTCGTCCCACCTCCACAACCTCATCCTATCTTCGGGCCTTGATCTTCGGCATAGGAATCTACTCGCCGTGCAATACATCGTCACATTACTACAAGAAGCTATCTCTCACACCCGAATCTGCGAAACCTCGCACTCGGGTTACAACCTGGCATACTCGAACGCGTATTTCAAAACTTCCGGTGTTCGCTGGCGCTGACTCGTTTTACCTGTCCTCTATCGTTCAACCAAGACTTCCTCGGCTTTCTAAGCGGCCAACACTCTCTCGAGGAGTTGGACTTATTTCTCATTTTCTATCCAAGACAACCTAGCCATCCTCGGTTCTCAATCACTGCCGAACCTCCGGTCTGTTACGGCCAATCTCGGCGTCCTCGGTGTTCTGGTTCCTGGTCGGCCAGTCGGCAAGGCTAGCACAGGAATATGCAAAGTGGCAAGCGGCGGCTACGCAGAGTTTGCACAAGTTTTATCTCTGTCTACAGCTCAACTCGACGTTGTCGAGGTATCTTTGGCTCTCAACGAGGCGCGCTTGTTGCCCAACAGCAATGGTCTGCTTCCTGCCTTGCACCACCATTCCATTCGGCCCAGGCAGCTGACGTTGATTTTTTTCCACTACGAGTACGGCCAGTCACAGGGAACAGTACGTTGGTTCACCGGGCCGAGGAACCCGAGTGTGTCTCAGCCTTGAGCCAGCGTTATCGAGGCCACTATCTCTCCATTCTCAAAGTTCTCGGAGAGCTCGACCTTGGCGGTTTCACCCTTTGGAGATTTTTGAAATCATCGAACGGGCAAGCCCTTTCCGGTGGAGCGAGACCAACCTTTTATCCAAGAGCATTCGGTATTCGAGACGATGAAAGAAACCTGTCCGTCAATAAAGATGCTGAACCAATTTGGTCTCGAAATTCAATAGTTATCCTTACCCTTGTGGATCTCGCTCTCTTCCGTCCTCAATAGCCGTTATTGGCTTAAAGGCGGGCTTGAAACCGTAACCACATTAGTTTTTCTCAACACGATCCGAGGTGGATAAGACAGGGGATCTACCACGATCATGATCATAACACCCAAAAAGCCACACATAAAAAACATTAAACAACAAAAATGTATAACAGCATCGTCTGAATGTCCAATACACCACACCAAGAAAATGTCAGAAAAACACCACCAGAACATGACGCATACGTGTCGAGTATGGATCCGTAACACATTGAAGAGAGCGTCAACAACAAGCCATCAGCGTTCGTACCGAGTCAGATTAGAGAGAAATCACAAATGTCTAGAGGACAAGCGCCGATCCGAGGACCGCGATCATCCCAACTGCCACCGAACTTGCCACCAGGCCGCGTGCGGCGTTGGACGCCGATGGTTGAGACGTCGCGGTCGGACCGACACTCGTCGCGCTATTCGTTCCACTCGATGCAGCTCCTCCACCCGCACTGCTGCCCCCGCCCGGAGAAGCCGTACTGTTCGAACCACCCGCGACCGGTCGATCCGTGACAGGACTCGAGTTGTCCGCCGCGTTCAAGTACCAAGCCGTGCCGAGTACCTCGGGGATGCTCTTGGCCGTCCATCCGTTTTGCTTGATGAGGGGGTACGTGTCCATGAAAAGCTGCACGGTCTGCGCGGTGAGTTCGTGTTCGAGAATGTTGAGGCCGGGCGATTTGGGTCCGCTGTAGGCCTTGGTGAGGACGGCTTTGGCGGCGGCGAGGGTTTGACCTTGGCCAATCTTCCAGTCGTTGGTGTCGCCGTTCCAGATGACGGTATGGAGACCAAAGACATTCTACAGGTGCCGCGTTAACCTTGATTCATGTGAAGAAACTCGACACGAACCTTGGCGATGGCGCGCACGCGGTTATCCGACTCGCCATACGGCGGACGCCAGTACATGGGCAAACGCCCGTTGGTAGAATCATGAATGATTTGCATCGTCCAGCCGAGCTCGGCGAGGACCATTTCGTTGGAGAGTTGGGGCATGTGAGGATGGGACCAGGTGTGGACGGCCATATCGTCTCCGTTGACGCTGTACGCTTCTTGGAACATGTCAGGATTCCCGAGAATGTTTCCTCCTATCAAAGCTGTAAGATGAGTGCCACGCGAGAATAGGGGCAACGTACCGATATAGAAATGGGTGACCCGCTGGTTGTTTTGCCGACAAAACGCGTGCAGCTGCTTGCTCGCGGGAAGAGGACCGTCGTCAAAGGATAGCGCGACCAAGCCGTCGGGGACGTCGTAGGTCTGGTCCGCGCTTTTGCACTGGGCAGCGCTGGAGCAGATCGGTTCCCGGAAGGGGTTCATCGTGCCCGAGCTGTTGCTGTACGTGCCGGCAGCCGAGGCGACGGGACAGTTGGTCGGGATAAGGCCCGCAGAAACAGCCGCGTTGAGCGCGTCGGTCCATGCCTGCGGGGTCTGCGACGGGGAGAGTTTGCCAGGGGGGTATTTTTTGGTCCACTCTGCACGTCGTTAGCTCGCGGTAGAGAGAAAATGAGGACACAACGCACCAGGAGAGCCGACAGCCGGAAACCCGCTCTGTCTCGCAAACAACTTGTGCACGGGATGAGAGCCAGGCTCGCGGTACCACCGTCCAGGCAGCAACCCCGCGCTCGTCTCGCTCAGTGGGTGGGCACCGACGCTCGCGGCAACGACAGCAAACAGCGCAGCAACGGCGGCCAACATGGCAACGGCCAAGAATGAAGGGTAATGGGCGGACGGGGAATTCAGTCCCAGGTCGTGGTTTTATGTTTATCCTGTGCCAAGCATGGACCCTGGCGCCAAGCCTCGTCGATCATGGGCGGGTGGCAGTGCTCCATGACCAATCTCCCCCGAACCGACGCGATTGGCTAGGGGATCAAGCCTGTTGCGATGCCGGCCGCGTGCAGAATGAACAGCCAGCGGGGCACGGTGGTAGAGTGCGTATATGCGGCGGAGGGGATAGCAACGGGCAGTGTTGGAGCCGGGTGGGCTTGGCGCTGTTCGGCCAACTTTAGATTAACGATAACACCTGTCAACCACAAAGGGTCTGCAACCGCGACGTGTCTTTTGTGTCCTCGAGGCTCTCTGTGCAACGCTCGTCCTCGTTGTCGGCTCACCCACCCGTGGCCTGGTTTGGTGAGCTGTGACTGCTCGACGACCAAGTCGCCCGATGGTGACACTTGGACCAAGCTCGTACAATTTGACTGCGATTGAATGGGTGCCCTAGGGCTGCTTGGCGCCATCAGTCAAGATTGTCTTGCGTCGCTTGGGTCTGGTAACTTTCCCGAGGCCCGTTTTTGTGTTCATCCTGCGCCTGCTCGCTCGACCATTCCTACCCGAAATGCAAACTGCTAGCGAACCTTGTGTGGCCTCGCAAATTTGTGGGTGGTGCTGTAAGATCGACCCTGCCCCCAAGCGCCCATTTGTTTACCGTAATATAAATATCCACGCGATCATCCAGGCCCGTCGTCACCGACGGGAACTGGAAATTCCCGCGGTCCTTCGGCCCGGATTTCTAGAACCGGACCTGATATCAGGAAGCCTGAGCTCAGCCGATGTTATGGGAATGGATAAATGCCCGGAAATGCCGTCTCGCACGTCGACATTCTCCGATTCGCACGTCAGCGTACGTCATGTGAGACAACTACCAATACACACAACGGTGAGTCCGTTCCACCGTCTGACCTACATATTGCTTCACCAACATCTCCCCCCAAGCGATAATGTAAAACGCAGGCAACGAGTCGATTCACTGGCCCCACTTGCTCAGCGCTCCTGTTCGCCTCGTCGGACGGCACACTCAGCATGGTGGTAGGGATGAAACTCGGCAACCTGAATGAAACTCAATGTGGTTGTAGTGGAGCGGGGGATTAGGTACTCACCATCTCCTTGCATGTAGCAGCCCCGCACCTCGGTTCGCCGCAGTGGCTTTGTAGTGTTAACGGGCCTCCGCCGGGCGGGGGTATCCATCTGGCAGTTTTGAACCTGGTGAAAATTCGTCCTGACCCGCGCTGCCAGTAACAGATATCCAAATATATATATTTCTCAGCTCACGGGTGAGGTAGAGTGGAGAGAACATGCGCAAGATGGTGGCGCAGCAGCCTATATGCGATCACTGCGCGATGTATAGCACCTTTGTGCAAATATAATATAATCGATACAACGGTATGTCTACCTAACAAGGCCAGGTGCGGGTTGACATCAAGACATAAACGTAGAAAAATGACATGATGGAAAAGGATCACTAGAGCCCATAGACAGAACACGCCAGGATCATGGGAACAAGAAAATCAACGGTTCGAGTGGCACACCATGGCCCACTCCCGCCCGTGTACGAAACGGGAGGTGTCGGCGCACACTGGACCCGTCAAAGGTTCGGAAGCGATCGCAAATAGAGAGGCATCATTGGGGACACGGCGATAATCAGGGGGAATCCACAAAAGTAGTTGGTCATCCGCTGAATATACCCAGCCATTTGGAGAGCGATACAAGGCGGCTGTGGAACCGGAGTGCGACAGGGGGATGTTAGATAAGTTCCATTTGCATCGTGTTTTATGATCTGAGGGTACGGGAGAAGGCGGAATCAATTATAAATTGCGAAGGGATGAAATATGAGTCACCTGTGTCGGCCTCCCATACTCGCACAGTCTGGTCGCGTGAACCAGAGACAATGCGGTGGCCATCAGGAGAGAACGCAACAGATCTAACCCAGTCTGAGTGACCTGTGAGTGGCTCGCCGATTGGAGCGCCTGTGTCTGCATCCCATACTCGCACTGTCTCGTCGTCTGAACCAGAGACGATGCGGTGGCCATCAGGAGAGAACGCAACAGATGTAACCGAGTCTGAGTGACCTGTGAGTGGCTCGCCGATTGGAGCGCCTGTGTCTGCATCCCATACTCGCACTGTCTTGTACCATGAACCAGAGACAATGCGGTGGCCATCAGGAGAGAACGCAACAGATGTAACCGGGTCTGAGTGACCTGTGAGTGGCTCGCCGATTGGAGCGCCTGTGTCTGCATCCCATACTCGCACTGTCTTGTCGGATGAACCAGAGACGATGCTGTGGCCATCAGGAGAGAACGCAACAGATGTAACCGAGTCTGAGTGACCTGTGAGTGGCTCGCCGATTGGAGCGCCTGTGTCTGCATCCCATACTCGCACTGTGTCGTCGTCTGAACCAGAGACAATGCGGTGGCCATCAGGAGAGAACGCAACAGATGTAACCGAGTTTGAGTGACCTGTGAGCGGCTCGCCGATCGGAGTGCCTGTGTCTGCATCCCATACTCGCACTGTCTTGTCGACTGAACCAGAGACAATGCGGTGGCCATCAGGAGAGAACGCAACAGATGCAACCGAGTCTGAGTGACCTGTGAGTGGC
>WSTK01000815.1:0-14121 GCA_019616945.1 Ceratobasidium sp. 414 | reverse complement strand
TAATAGGCTACAGATGGCTACAGATGACTACATTTTGGACCACAGAGTGGGGGTGGGCATGGGACAGTGCCAACTACATAGAGAATGGTAGAATTTTAGGAAACACAGTAGCCTACAGTTGTACTACGTAGAAATACCCTGATTTATGTTATGGGTATTAAACTACAGAGCTACATAATGTCACGACCTATCAGGACGCGGGCTGTGATGTGACGGATTCTGGTGAAAGCAGAGTCGATTGGTTACGTGTCCTTGTTTATTGGTGGTGAACTGATTAAACCAAGGTAGACGTATGCGCGTGCGCTATCTTCGAGTGGCAGTTATGCCACGAGATACGGCGACTTGTCGGAAAGGTAAGAGTATATCGGACGATGGAAACCTGGGACACGTGAGCAAGTAAAGTCCCCACGACTCCTAGCGAGCAAAGTGGTGTTTGAGAGAAAGTGGAAGCGAACTGATGGGCTTCCAGGGTGAGGTCCTGAAAGGGACTCTAGAGGGTAGACACGACAAGGTGAAGCAAGCTGGAGTGTCCAGGCTTGCGCACCACTGTATTTATACTACGTACATGAGCGCGAGTAATACAGTGTGAATGGCAGAGGCTGCACATCAGCACGAGACGTGTGTATACCCAAGTCAAGCTGCACAGCCGAGGCTGACACGTACACCGAGTCATAGTCCGAGAAGCTGAGAAGGGCACACGCGGCCTACAGCCAGTGGCAAACAGGGAGAGCCACGAGAAAAGTTGGGGGTGAGTCTACGAACTCCCGACATTCCCCCCCCAAAAGTGATCATCTTTAAAGACAAACCCAAAGAAAGATGATCACAAAAAGAAAAAAGTAAAAAAAAAGGGTGTACAGGAAAAAAAAAAAAGGATCTATCTAAGTCACTTGGGTGGCGGCCCATTGTCCGCCCAGCTAGTTTCCAGGGGCCCATCTAGCTAACTACTGGTTAATCCTTTCGGATAGCCCATACTCGTCCGTCCTACTTGGCCCGCTCTTCGGGGGTCTTGTCAAGATGTTCCCAGGCCTCATACTGCGTTTCCCAGCCCATGTTCCGGTTCCAGGAGTAGTGGTCGAGCCATTCGAAGAACTGGCCCTTCAACATTCCCTTCCAGAAGATGAGGTTGGCGACCTGGTCCTTGGAGAGCTCAGTGACCCGGTCATGGTAGCACTCGGGTACCTTGGAGCGCCACTCCCAGACAGCGTCGGTGATCCACTCCTGCATGCAGTCCGTCCGCACCCACCAGGTCCCGTTGGCCCTCCACTCGATGTCCGGGAACTGGCCCTTTGATTTGGTGACCACCCCGTAGACCGAGTTGCCGACGCATCAATTGGCGACGTAGAGCTTCATCCACGACATTTGCCAGGCGTCGTTTGGCCTTGGCCTGTCCCCGACCCATGTGAGGGGGCCGAACTTGGGGTGGTGCAGTGTGTTACCGCTAAGCTCACACCCCCCCCCCCACTCGTGGATTGGGATGTATCGCAGGTCGCATCCGGGGTCAAGTTCCGCCACGTAGTCGAGGGCGTCCGAGAAATTGTTGATTTTCCGGGTGTCCCAGACGTATTCTCCCACCCTGTCCTTCCGGAGGCGCCCGCACTCCTCCCGGATGATGAGGTAGTTCCCCATGGGGATGACGTCAACCTTGGGCTTGGGGGCCCACTGCGCTCGCTCCCAGGCGCTGGTATTGGCCCTGGTGTGTTGCACCTCCGGGTTGTGGCCCCATCGACCACTTCCGGCGACTGTAGCATAAGACTTGACGGCAACCATGTTGTAGTAAGAGGCGGAGCTGGCTCAGGCGCTGGGGTGGAAGTGGAGGAGGTGGTGAGGGTGATGTCTGGACTGGCCTTCCCCTTCGTCCTTTTATACCCTGGGGGGAGTGGTGCGTTTGGGTATCTCCGCCGCAGGCTGTCCATGGCATGCTTGACCTCGGTGAACTTCTCCGCTGACTCCCAGGAGTTCTCGCTCGAGTCATACCCTTCCCATTTGATTTCGTATTTCAACCCGTCCTTTGTCTGTTGCCATCCCACAATCTCCTCCACACGGTACTCCTCTTCTCCATCTTCTGTAATAATTGGTGGCGGTCGGGGCTGGACGCGATTGAAGTGATCCTTGCGTACTGGAGTAAGAAGCCCGACGTGGAACACGTTGTGTATCCTCATTGTTCTCAGGAGCTCCAGCTCGTAGGCGTGGGAGGAGATCTTTTTTGTTACCCTAAAGGGGCCCACCTGCTTCCTGTCAAGCTTCTTTGAAGGCCTCGTGGTCCGTATGTTTTTTTGTGTTCAGCCAAACTTGGTCCCCTATTTCGAAGCTTTGTGGTTCTTCTGGCTCCTTGACTTGTTGCTCCATTTTTGCCCTGGCCTCATCCCATACTTCCTTCATATGGTTCGTGATATCGTTAGCTTGTGGGTTATTACCCTGTTGACTTGTAACTTCCCATGTAGGCGACTGTCCGTACAGGGTTTCGAAGGCTGACTGCCCGGTCGCTGTGTTGACATGATTATTGTGACAGAATTCTGCCAAGGGCAGCCATTTCGCCCAGTCGTCCTGTTCGTAGTTGCAGAAGCTTCGTAAGTAGTTTTCGAGCCATTGGTTTGTTCTTTCGGCTAATCCATCTGTTTGAGGGTGATAGGCCATGGAGAAACAGGGTTCGATGTGCAATCTCTCGTAGAGAGCTTTCAGGAACTTGCTGTTAAAGGAAGGTCTGCGATCGGATATTGTGGTTTTGGGGAGGCCGTGATGTTTGAAGACTTCTCGTGTGAAAACTTCAGCTAGTTCTTCTGCGTCCATACTTTCGTTGCAGGGAATGAAGTGGGCTTGTCATGAGAAGCGGTCCACGACAACCAGGATACTGTCGAAACCCATGGATGGCGGGAGTTTCACGATGAAATCATAATTGACATGTTGCCAGGGTCGCTCCGGTATCTCGATATTTCTTAGTGGTACGCTGTTGCTTGTCGTTTTTGCTTCGTTGCAAACTCGACACCCATCCACATATCAGTGTACCTCCTGGGTCATTCCTGGCCAATAGTATCGTCGTTTGATGATTTCGAGGGTTCTCTCCCTCCCTTGATGTCCTGCCACTGGCGAATCGTGGTGCGTTCGTAGAACGGCCTTTTTGATTTCCGGATCCTTGGGTATGACGATTGCATTATCGTACCAGAGCAGTCCCTCCTTCCAGCTGTACCTGCGGAATTGCTTTTGTATGCTTGGAGGTAGCTTTTCCTTGTTCCTCGTGTTCGTGATTACTAACTCTAGTTCCTCTTCCTCCTTCTGGGCCTCCTTGATGGCTTCGATGAGGTCAAAGTCCAGGGTCACCTTAAAACCGTGAAATCGCTCGGCTGCAATCATAATTTGTTCTGGGTTTGGGATGTCTTCATAGTCGGCACGTCGCGAGAGTGCATCTGGCTTCTGGGATTGTTTCCCTGGTCAGTAATGGATGTCGTAGTTGAAGGAGGCTAGTTCAGTATACCAGCGAGCGTGTTTTCAGTCCATGACTCTGGCCTCTTTCCAGTACTGTAAGTTTTGGTGATCGGTGTATATGAGGACTGGGATTTTGGTGTCTTCGAGGTATAGTCGCCAGTGCTTTAGGGACTCTACTATCACTAGCAGTTCCTTGTTGTACATGTCATAGTTTCGTTGTGCTGAGTTGAAGCTTTTTGATAGGAAGGCGATAGGGTGTAATTTTCCGTCTTCCTGGTATTGACTAAGGATGGCCCCCATGGCTACGCCCGAAGCATCCGTTTCTAAGATGTACTGTTTTTCAGGGTTGGGGTGTGCGAGGACAGGCTCCTTTGTTACGGCGTCCTTGATAGCTTGTATGGCTTCTTGTTCGATATTTGTCCATTTCCAGGGTCTTCCTTTTTGTGTAAGGTTGTGTAAAGGGCGTGCTATGAGACTGAAATCTGGGATGAACTGTCGATAGAAATTGCAGAAACCCAGGAAGGCCTGGTTCTGCTTGACCGTCTTCGGAATTGGCCAGTCGATGATATCTTGGACCTTGCTTTTGTCCATTGAAATCCCTTCAGGGCTAATGACTAGTCCGACGTAGTCCACGGTCGTGACCCTGAATCGACACTTCTTTGGTCGAACGAATAGGTGATTTTGTCGGAGTCTTTCTAGGACTGCGCGCACATGCTCTGTGTGATCCTCATTATTTTTTGAGAAGATGAGGATGTTGTCCAGGTAAACGATGATGAAGACCCCCCTGAAATCGGCTAGTATTTCGTTCATGAACCGCTGGAAAATACTTGGCGCATTCTTGAGTCCAAAAGGCATGATGACGTATTCGAATAGTCCGTCCTTGGTACGGAAGGCGGTCTTCCATTCATCCCCTTCTTTAATGTGTACATTGTTGTATCCCCACCGCAGATCTAGTTTAGTGAATATTTTTGCTTCTCGTAGTTGTTCGATCAGATCTTCGGGGAGAGGAATGGGGAATTGGTCGCTAATAGTGATGTCATTGATTTTCCTGTAATCTGTTACCAGCCGAAGGGACCCGTCTTGCTTCTTGACGTAGAAGCATGGTGCCGCAATCTCCGATTTGCTGGGCCTAATCTTCCCATCATGTAGTTCTTGTTCCAGAAAGTCGCGAAGTTGCTTGGCTTGGTCGGGAGACATGGGATAGGGCCTCGCAGGTCGCGGGAGTGCCGATCCTTCCTTGAAAACTATAGCGCAGTTGTGCTCTCGATGTGGGGGTAGTTCCTTGAATTTTTCTGCGTCAAAGACATCAGCGAAGTCCGCGTATTCCTGGGGGATAGGAGTTTTGTCCGGAGCTTCCCCCGCTGCTTTTCCCTGTTCTTCCCTGAAGCGTATCTCCATGGTCTTCCAGGATATATCGGGGTCATGTTCCGTGAGCCATTCCTTTCCTAGAATTAGACTCGTATCTCCTAATGGCATGGCATAAAAGCGACTCTTGAAGATTCGTCCTTCTAAAAGGTGAGGGTGGTACGGAATCGTATTTTCTGGGCAGTTTCGTTCCCGTCTATTGCAATGACAGTTCAAGGGTGTGTAAGTTCGATCAGGGGTATGTGATTTCTGCAGGCGTATGTTATGTCGATGAAATTTCGGGAGGATCCTGAGTCGATGAGGGTGAGAGTGGGTTCCGTGATTCCTTCAATCGTGATGTAGCAGTGGGGATCATTGCCCGATTTCTTTAGATAGTATACATGCTGGACATCACGATTTAGGTTCTCCTTGCCTACAGACACGGGCGCAGTAGGCTGTATTAGTTTCCCGACTCCGAGGCTGTGGACTCATCATTTTCCTTGATTTCTTCAATGTGTGCCTCTTTTGCCTTTTCCTTTCTTCTTGGGTCATTCCTGCTTTGTCCTGATGATCCCTGTGGCTGGTCCTCCTGGTGGTAGCCTGATCGACATACTTCTTTCCTGTGCACAAGTCGTCCGCACTTGAAGCATCTTCCCTCCCTCTTTCTTCATTCAAGGGTTTCCCGTGATACTGATTGTGCTTTTTGTGGGCTTTGATCGGTGGTTGTGGAGGCCACTCTCCCTTTTGCTCGGTTGTCATCGCTGTTACGGGTCACGAAAAGGATGTCGTCGGTACGTATTGCGTACTTGATCCAGTCTTCTAGTGATAGGGTTGAAACGTTTTGTAGTACTGTCATTCGTAGTAGTTCTCGCTGGACTGTACTCTTGAGACCAGCTTTGAATCAGTCGATGAGCGCCTTTTCATCCCATTCGAGTTCGTCCATAAGAATCCGGAACTCGGAAGCGTATTCGCTGGCAGACCTAGTTTGGACAAGCTTCTGGATGTTTTCCATGGCCCTTTCTCGCTTGATTGGGTCTCCGAATGCTAGAAGGAAGGCTTTCTTGAAGTTCTCCCATGAAGCAATGGTTTCATGCTCAGTCTCTTCCAGCACCTTTTTGAGCAATGGCTTTGCCCATTGTGACGCTGGTCCTTCCTTCATATTTGATAGTGTGGTGGATATCTTCTTGGGATCTGGAAACGCCCTTGGGTATTCGAGGAAGTAGAGTTCCATTTTCATCAGGAAGTTTTCTGCTTCGCTGTCGCATTTCTTTCCTTCGAAGGCTTCTGGTTTCTTGGTCTTTGCTCCTTTTGGCGTTCGTTCTTCTTCTCGGGAGTGGGATCTATTTGTCCTATCCCTCCTTGGTCGTTGAGGGGTCCTAGACCGAGAGCGGCGGGTATCGGGGGACCCGGCAGGACTAGTCGATCGCTGTGGTCGACGTATATTCTGTTTGGTAGATTGGTCTATCGGTGGTTCATTGAAGGGTGCGTTGTCTAGCTTCTGCATGAGACATTCCTCTAGTTGGTCTATCCTTCCATCGAGTGCTTGTACCAGCTCTCGAGTTAAGTCCCCGTCCTTCCTTAGTTCGGTTACGGCTCCCATGATGGACCTAAGGACCATGTTGGTACCTCGTTGTAGATCATTTACCCACGTTGGTACCTCTTGTAGGGTACTTTGGATTGCCGTTGTTTGGGCTTGGGTCTGGTTTCGAGTCGCTTGGGCTGTTTCTGTCTGTATCTGTTGTACGAGTTGGGCTAATTCCGTTGCGCCAGTGTCAAAAGCTGTTTGGCGGTTTCGGATTTCTTCTATGTTATGTGTGATGGCTTCGATGTGTCTTCCGCTTAGGACTTGGTTGGTGACTTCGGGTAGCAGAGGGTGTAGGGTAGCCTGCATTAGTGCAACGAATCTTCGGTAGTCAGGGTCGGCTTCTAGGGTAGCTAGGTTGAATTCTGGTTGTCGGCGGGCCGGTGCTGTGTACAGCAGAGGGACGACTTCCCGGAGCTCCGGAAGGTCGGGCTCAGGGTCCACAGGAAGACGTGTGGTTGATTGAGGCTGAGTCGGTACTGGTTCGCATTCATCCTCACTGTCGCTGAGGGTGAGAATTCACGGTTGTTCTTGAGGAAGGGGTTCCTCTGTTCTTCGCGGTGTGACTGCTGGCGTATTTTGGCAAGATCGGACTGGGAGATGTATTCCCGCGAGACAGTTGTATTGCATTTCCTCTCCCTCCGGGATGAGGATGGACCCTGCTCCCACTGCCATTTCCTGTTCTGGTCCAACACTCGGTCCGGGGACAACTCGTACCACCGGGGGATGTTCGACGTGGATGGTTTGGTCTTCCTCCTCTGGTAGCCCTCCCGGCATTGATTGTTGCAAGGATCGTGAGGTTCTTCCAGTGATATCAACGATGTCTTGTTCGGTTGGTGTGGTGGGTGTTGATCCTCGTACTCCGGCGAATGTTCCTTCAACGGCTGCTCGGATTCTTGATTGATATCGGGTCCCATAGTTGTGCTGTGATCCTGTGTTGGATCCGTGTTCTGACATGTTGGCTTCGATTTCTTTTGGAGAGAGGATAGCCACGGAGTCTCCAGGTTCGCCGTAGAAGCTTGCTTCACAATGTCACGACCTATCAGGACGCGGGCTGTGACGTGATGGATTCTGGCGAAAGCAGAGTCGATTGGCTACGTGTCCTTGTTTATTGGTGGCAAACCAATTAAACCAAGGTAGACGTATGCGCGTGCACTATCTTCGAGTGGCGGTTATGCCACGAGATACGGCGACTTGTCGGAAAGGTAAGAGTATATCGGACGATGGAAACCTGGGACACGTGAGCAAGTAAAGTCCCCACGACTCCTAGCGAGCAAAGTGGTGTTTGAGAGAAAGTGGAAGCGAACTGACGGGCTTCCAGGGTGATGTCCTGAAAGGGACTCTAGAGGGTAGACACAACAAGGTGAAGCAAGCTGGAGTGTCCAGGCTTGTGCACCGCTGTATTTATACTACGTACATGAGCGCGAGTAATACAGCGTGAATGGCAGAGGCTGCGCGTCGGCACGAGACGTGCATATACCCGAGTCAAGCTGCGCAGCTGAGGCTGACACGTACACCGAGTCATAGTCCAAGAAGCCGAGAAGGGCACACGCGGCCTACAGCCGGTGGCGAACAGGGAGAGCCACGAGAAAAGTTGGGGGTGAGTCTACGAACTCCCGACACATAAACCTACGTAGTACTACGTAGTACTACATAGCCTACTGTAGATATACATGGTTTTGCTGATGGATGAAGGGATTAGGGTCATAGTGTTTTGTTTTCCTGAGCCATTGTTTGCAGTTCGGAGGTAGGGAGATTCAGTCAAAAAAGATATGACCGGCTTCTTCTAGCAGCTCATCGAGCAAGACAAGTCTGGGACAGAGATTGGTAATATGAAACCAGAAGCAGATCTGGCACCAGGTGGACTCGTCCCTTTTCACTTTAATACAAGTTTCGGATTAGGCAGCGATCCAGTAACTTGGAGTAGCAGATACTTGCTTTGGTTGGATAGCAGGGGCATAAAAAGTGGTACCACTTGGGGAGTGTGGGTACAGTGTCTCGGAGCTTGGAATGCAGGCCTAGGCCTAGCTCAAAAGAGGTGTTGAGGACAATGGAAGGTCCAATGACTCTTCCTAGGTTGCCACTGGGGGCCGCAGGTACGTTGAATTGAGTAATCCTTTGCTCTACACCTAGCGTTGAACAATCCCTATCTGTGATCGACAGCTTTGGACAAGTGTGATGTGCAGCAGGTTTTTTGCAAGTGGGTATTTTGCTGACTAAGGACGTCTAGCGTACTGGGGTAGTAGATTCCCAGCTCAAGGCCTCCTTTCCCTTAGGTTACTGGTCTGACTTTGTGTGTCTTGCTGACCCTGCTGGGCACTTTATGACAGTCTCAGCAGTAACTTGCCAATTAAGGTGGGACGAGTAACAAGAGGGGTCTCAAAAAGTATAAAAAAAGGGGGGCTGTGCCCAGCCTGGTTCACTCTCTGAGGCAGAAGGGCACCTGAAAGAGGAGTAGGAGCGCGACGAAGGTGAGGAGCGACAGGCAGTATGCGATGGCCAGTGCCACGAATACGAGTGTTATGGTGATGAGGGCCTGAACAACAGTGCCAAAGGCCAGAGTATCAACGACGAGGGTCGAATCAGCAGTGTAGAGCAGGAGAACTTGACCTAGTGTCACACTCACGCGTTCCCCTAAGTCTTTAAGTTCAAGGAATGGGAACAAGTAAAGTCTTATTGAGAAGAGGTCAAGTTCTTGGCCTCTCGTCCAGAACTCGACCTGTTTAAATACACGGAGGACAGTAAAACTTCAGACAGTCTGATGCATACAAGCAGATGGTGCGATCGTTGAGTACATGCATAATTGGCAACAGGATGTGCAATACCATATCAAATACACAAATCTTCCATCGGTTAGATCAGACTATAGATAAGGTCACATGACTCACCATCCCAGACTTCCGAGGAGCAAGTCTTAGTCACATGATTGGTAGGTCGTTGGTTCGACCCTGACTTGGGTAATTGTTTATTTAAAAAGGGATATATGCATGTCAACTCATGACAACTAGTGTTGTTGTGGCTCCGAATCTTATAGGAGCTGCACGGGGTCCGAGGGTCATGTGTTTCACTGACTTGATCCCACTCCCACCTGGTTCATTAAGGGAGAGATTGAACCGGTGGGATTACCTAAGTGGTGGGATTACTTAAGCATCATGTGAGTGTCACGTGACAGCATCACATGACACCTCTCTTGACGAAGGTGGTCATGACTAAAATGGGTCATGACACAGTGCTCCTGGCCATCAAAAATATCGATTTCATGCAGCTCACACTCTGGGCCATGGGGTAGCTTGTCCATGTCAACAAGCATTTCATTGCAGTTCTGCCATGGCGTTTGGTTGTGATACTGATGTGCTCCAGTAAGTAATGCACAGCCAGGTATCAACCTATCTACTTACTAATCTACTTTTAAGGTGCCAGTCCTTTGTGTCGTTTGTCATGCCTGACATCAGAAGTGACTCAGCAATATCGAAATACTCCAGGTTTGCCATATGGCCACACAACTTGATGTATGTGCCTAGATTAGTGATGTCACCCAGGAAGAAACCCAGGTTCCCCTTCTGGCACCCAGGAACCTGCACAAATTTGCTGTTTCCCTTCCCTGCCTCTTTCCGCTCCCTGGGAAGCAGGAACTGGGCGGGAACCTGCACTAAGGGGCTCTAAATTCTCGCAAAGGTCCAGCCCACCCGCTGGTATTTCTTTCAGGCATTTAGCTATTTTATTCCATGTAGTTACAGGCTGATACCTTGTACAAGGGACTTGGACTCCTTGAGGCAGAGTTTGGGTTACCCCAAATGTCACCACATTTCAATGAAATAAATACTATAATATGCAGAGAAATTCCAGCTTTCAGAATATGTACTTTATATGATCAGAATAAATTTCTATGGCTCCATAGAGTGCATGTAATACACAAGGGGGCATTTACCCCTGAAAAACGCCACACAGACTAATGAATCTCACCAGTAAAATGCCGCTCCCCTGTGCGCGCTGGATGCGCACAGGCTATAATAGTCTACTGACAAAGTTTCAGTCAGTTTGGATCATGGGAAAGGGGGGAAATAGGGGGGAAAGTGCCAGACACGGGCTGAAATCATGGGAGTCAGCCCTCTGTAGCACCAATGAGTGGATTTGAGCCATTCATGCATTAGTAGATGTTGTTCAGAATGACTTCTTACCATAGTTCACTACCTTAGCCTCCTTGGAAATGTGAGAAAACATGTCAGAACTCAAGGAGTTACCTTGGGAATACTATGTGCTCCCTGGCATATCCAGCAGGTCAGTTCACATGGATCCAGGATACCTACTGGTGAGATATTTTGCACAGGGTAGTTTATAAGTATACTAATTAAAATGTACTCTTTGGTTTCTGTTCATTCTCTTTAGTTCATTTTGTGCTGCACAAGGGGGGAATAGGGGTAAGCATTGATTCCCCTTGCTAGTTTCTCCATATCTACTGATTGGATTGCTTTGATACTTTGTACATAGTATATAGATAGTATATAGATATGATTCGCTTAATTAGCTGCCCCAGTAACAGTCTTAATAAACAGTAATTGGGGGTGCGCTCCCCCCTGAATATATTTGAGTGATAATTTGCCCTTTTCTACCTTGGAATAATTTATTTTGACTAGCGCAAAAGCATAGGTGGGATATCCTGATCTTTCTGCATTTAACCATGTAGCTTACATCTGTTTGTGGTGGGTTTTGAGGCTCGCCAAAATCACTAGAAAGCCCCGCAGGCAAAGTTTCATGCATACAGTATGCATTTTGCCCCTAAATTGCTGTAAAAATGAGCGAAAATGACCTGAGGTCCTGGGTGCATCCTATGCCCCCGGGAACAGCGGGTTCTGGCCCGGGAACCAGGCACCTCCAAGCCTTCCTGTTCCCTGCCTCTTCCGGCATCAGCAGGAAGAGTGGGGGCCACGGGAATTCCCGGGTGCGGGTATATAAACTGACCACCTGCTATGTTGCACTATGTAGTCCTCTGTAGTGCAGTGTAGCACAGGAGCAGTTTGTTGCTCTACAGAAGAATTCTGGTTTTTCCTGATGTTCCCCTGGCTTGCCCAACTCGTTTGAGGCACAGGGCCTGGTGTAACAGTTTGGGTGAGTAATTATGCCACTGCCTGCCACCTTCACTAACAAAACTCCCTATGACAGTCACACTCCTGTACCTCATTGATTTCATATAGTCCTGTGCCTTGTGTCATGTCCCTTACCCATGTTTTGGTGCCTCATGTTTGTTGTATATTGTGTCTTCCCCCTATCCCTTCCATCCCCATCACTCCCACGCCTGTGTGTCTCATGTACCCCCAAATGAATACAATGACTATATAACTACATTACCATGTGTGCAACCACGATTGGCTACCGGGCGGCAATTTTATTGCAAATGGATCAAAAGTATTCTCGATCGATTGGATTGATTAGTTGTGGACTAATCTTATCTACTCTCTACGGCTAATCTTATCTATGGCTGTGTGTGTTTAATGTTGTAATATCTGGATTAGATGCCCCATTGTGATTTATATTGGTTCGAAATAATATACAAGATATAACGTAATCTCTGCGTTATCTGGGAAACATAATTTGCTGATAATGTGCACATTATGTGGAGAATCCGCACCTATGAGTTCCTGTGTATGTAGTACTACGTAGGCTACCGTAGATATACATGGTTTTGCTGATGCACTCGCACTCGCCTGATCTTTTTGCAGCCCGACTCCCAGCCGTCCGGTAAGTCTTACTGTATATTTCTTATCCCAGCTGCAGCTGTATTTCGTGCGCTACAGACGATTTTGTGTTCGATTCCACTGAGATTTTAAACCTCGTGTATTTCCTTGAAACCTATACCATCGTGTGCGCGCTCTCAGCGCGATCCGAACCGTATATGAATTGTGACAAAATAGCCCGAATCCAGCGAGTAACGATGCATTTTCTACTCGCGCCGCGAGTGGCCACATTTTCCAATAACTTTCAGATCACGCGGAAAACCATATCTAAAGCCGCCGATAAAGAGTCGACACATGGCCCCAAATTTGGCCGCACTGAACAAAAGCCCGACCGTCAGGTGACCGTTCTCCACCGTTCCCCCACCACCATGTCTCAGCCCACCGAAACAATCTCGCTTAACATTCATGTTGTCGGTGACACTATTGACGAGTTAGTGTGTGTCTCGGTTGCTCTCGATGCCCCTATCACCCAACTGGTTTTCACAATCGTTACCCGGTACCAACAACTGGGCTATGGCCAACTGCAGCGACCAATCATCTCTAAAGTTGACTTCTCGCTACATGATTTATCAAATGTCCCGACCCAACTACAAGGGACCCGTCTAATTCCCATTCACCTCGTGAAGCAGTACTGGGATGACCCCGCTCAAATTGATCGGAATCATCTGCATGTGTTAGTCCGTGCAATAGGTGAGCGGGTCTCGCCAACCTGTGGTTTTCTCCGTGAGGTCGAGCCTGTCGATATTTCCGATGGACTTGCATGCTCACTGCTCGATTTCCCTCTACAAACATCACTAACAACGTGTATTCGACTTGACTGTAGTTGTCAAGCCACACCGACCTGAACAGAAGGACACTCTTAGCGATCTTCCGAACTTTTTGCGGCAACTGCAAATCGGTGAGTTCAGGTGCTATCTATCTTACGTTGATCTTTCGAACTGAGTCTTGTTTGGATCAAAGGCCAGCAAGACACAGCGCAAAAGTTCCTGGACGGCAAATCAGCTTCGCTAGCAGCTACCCATTCCCAGTTCGCGAGTCAACAAAAGGCTCCCGAGACCGCCATCCTTAACGGACGTCCGCAGGAACGCGTGGGGCTCCCAGTCCAACTTTTCCACCCAGTCTTCGATAAATTCACGAAAACCCTGGAGAGCGCCGAGGTGCTCGCACCACCTAAGTACGCTGCAACTGAAAAGCTACTGAACGCATCACCAAATATTTATCGGGCAGAGGAACATCGTTGGCGCGATCTCCTGCCCCTGATGACCACCGCGCTCGCCTCTGAAATTGTCACAGACATTGTCCCGAAATGTACAGCGAATGGAGTCGTTACCTGTGTTGACGTAGATACTGCTTTAAAAGGGTACTGCGCTATTATCGAGGTGAAAAACGAAGTAGGTACCGGCAATTGTGACCCTACGATACAGGCGGCGGAGTCGTTTGCAATATATTGGAGCCAGGAAAAAGTACGTCTGAGCACCAAATTCGTACATTTCTCAATGCTAAATATAATATTAATTCAGATGACCTCGCTTCGTAACATTTGCTGCTGTCCATCCCTGATTATTGCAATCGCTGGACCTTGGATGTGTGTGCTTGGCGCCGTGTACCTGCGCAACCCGGTGGTCCAACCACTAACCGACTACATCTGGTTGGGACATCTCCCTCAACAAGATCGCCGTCTCACCCACATGACCCGGGTCTTTCATGCCGCTGCGGTTACGATTGACGAACTTCGGAAGTACTACAAATCACTCTTCTCCCGGCCTTTGTCATTGGAGGACTTGACGCGGTTCCTCCCGTACCCCCGGCAGTATCCAGACTCAGACGGGAATCTAGTCGACTTTGATTACCTGGGTCTGCTGGATTCCCCGCTTAGACCTGTATTCAAAGCGTCAACCGGTGCCCAGCGAGATATAATCGTCAAGTTCGCCGAACGGTACAGCATCGAGGCCCACCAGATGCTTGTGCCAAAGGGTCTGGCTCCCAAGGTTCTATACTACAACGCCGACTGCTCGCACGGTGGGCTGCGCATGATCGTGATGG
>WSTK01000814.1:0-14127 GCA_019616945.1 Ceratobasidium sp. 414 | reverse complement strand
GAAACAAGACGTTGAAAAATGGGAGAAAATGGGGGGAGTTGGCGACCTAGTTTTCGGGATGTCATACTCTTAAAGTGGGGACGATCGTGACCTTGGGCTTGGGGGCCCATCGCGCTCACTCCCAGGCGTTCTCGTTGGCCCTCGCATGTCGGACCTCGGGGTTGCGACCCTTCCGCTTGTTTCCGGCAGCCTTGTGGGCGACAGCGGCATACGACTTGCTGACGACCATGGTGGGGAGGTTATGTGGTGGGCTAGGTCAAGAGCGGAGAGGAGTGAGGAAGCGGTGATGTCTGGTGAGGCCTTCCCCTGCTCTCTTATATACCCCTCCGGTAGCGGTGCCCCTGGGAACCTTCGGCGGAAGTCCCTCATGACTCGCTCCAGCGGAGTCATCTTTTTGGCACGTTCCAGGGTGTTTTCTAGCGAGTCATACCCTTTCCATTTGATTTCGTAGTAGAGTTGCTTCCCCCTTTGTTCCCACCCAACAATCTTCTCGACTTCAAATTGCTCTTCCCCTTCTTCCGTTGTTATCGGTGGTGGTTTCGGGGAGAATCTTCCGAAGGAATCTTCCTTGAATGGTGTAAGTAGGCCCACATGGAACACATTGTGTATCCTCATTGTCTTGGGTATGTTGAGCTGGTACGCATGTGATGATATCTTCCGCGTAATCTCAAAGGGGCCGGCCCTTTTGTCGTCGAGTTTCTTTGAGGGTCGCCTCGTGCGGATGTTTCGAGTGTTAAGCCAGACCCTATCTCCCTTCGCGTACTCGGTACTAGTGGCTACGTCCTTTTTCTGGTGATATTCCATGGACGCCCAGGCTTCGTCCCAAATTCGTCTCATGTGGGTTGCCATGTGATTCGCACTTACGCTTCCTTCCCCTTCTTCCTCGGAGATTTGCCATCAGGGGTGCCTTCCATATATTGTCTCGAACGCCGTTTGCCCGGTTGCCGTGTTTCTCTGGTTGTTGTGACAGAATTCGGCAATGGGTAACCACCTTGCCCAGTCATCCTGTTTGTAATTGCAGAAGCTTTGTAGGTAGCCTTCTAGCCACTGGTTGGTTTGTTCCGCTAGCCCATCTGTTTGTGGGTGGTAGGCGGTGGAGAAGCGAGGGTCTTGTCCTAATCGTTCGTATAGGGTTTTTAGGAAGTTACTGTTGAAAGTCATGCCTCTATCCGAGATAGTTGTTTTTGGGGTCCCATGATGTTTCCATACTTCCCTTAGGAAGAGTTCGGCTAACTCCTCCGCATTCATCGCCTCTTTGCAGGGTAGGAAATGTGCCTGCCTGGAGAATCGGTCCACTACTACCAAGATACTATCGAAGCCTTCTGAAGGTGGTAGCTTTACGATGAAGTCGTAGTTGATAGCTTCCCATGGCTCTTTTGGTAGTTCCATGTTCTTGGCAGCGACTTTCTGATTTGCAGATTTCGCTCGGGTACAGACCTCGCATTCATCGATGTAGGCGTTGACCTGGGCTTTGATATTTGCCCATGTGTACCTCCTGCTCACGAGTTCGAGGGTTCGTGCTCTTCCCTGATGTCCTGTGATGGGTGAGTCGTGATGCATGTGGAGGATCTTCTTTCGTAGTTCTGGTTCGTCCGGGACTAATATAGCGTCGTCATACCATAATAGTCCCTCTTCCCATTTGTATCGTCGGTATTGTTTCTGGATAGACGCAGGTAGACTCTTTATTTTCTTGACGCTGTTGATCAGGGTTTCTAAGGATTCATCTTCTTCTTGGGCTTCCCTGAGTTCTGCGATGAGGTCCATACTAATTCCCGCCTTGAATCCCTGGAACCTTTCTGCTGCGATCATGGTTTGTTCCACGCTCGGGATGTCCTTGTGATCGTGTCTTCTGGATAGCAGATCTGGTTTCTCGGACTGTTTTCCTGGTCGATATACAATGTTGAAGTTATACGACGCTAGTAGGCCGTACCACCTCGCGTGCTTTCGGTCCATGATTCTTGCCTGACTCCAGAACTGGAGATTTCGGTGGTCCGTGTAGATTGTTATGGCCTCTTTTGTTCCTTCCAACAGGTACCTCCATTGTTGTAGAGCTTCGACGATGGCTAATAGTTCCTTGTTGTAGGTATCGTAGCGTTGCTGGGCGGCGTTGAAGCTCTTCGACATGAAGGCCACTGGATGTAGTTTACTGTCCGTATGCCGTTGGTTCAGTATGGCTCCCATTGCTACTCCCGATGCATCTGTTTCTAGGTAGTAAGGTTTTTCTGGATCAGGGTGGACTAGGACCGGTTTCTTGGCTATAGTGTCCTTGATTGCCTGGAACGCCCGTTTTTGGTTTTCCCCCCAAACCCACTTGGTGTCTTTCCAGGTTAGGTCCGTGAGAGGTTTCGCTAAGGCGCTGAAATCGTGTGCGAACTTCCGGTAGAAATTAACGAATCCCAAGAATGCTTGGACTTGTTTAACTGTGTGTAGTTCAGGCCAATCGCGTATGACTGCGATCTTGTCTTCTTCCATAGAAATTCCTTCCGGGGTGACAACGATACCGATGTATGTTACCGAGGTGATGAAGAAGGAACATTTCTCGGGTCGTGCGAAGAGATGATTTTCCCTAAGTCGTTTAAGTACCTCTCTGACATGGCCCACGTGTTCTTCTCGATTCTTGGAATAGATGAGAATGTTGTCCAGATAGACGATGACGTATACATCCTTCAGGTCCCAAAATAGCTCATTCATGAAGTGTTGGAAGACAGCTGGCGCATTTTTGAGGCCAAACGGCATGACCACGTATTCGTATAATCCGTCTTTTGTTTTGAAGGCTGTCTTCCATTCGTCTCCTTCCTTTATTCGTACATTGTTGTAGCCCCATCTTAAGTCTATTTTGGAGAAGATTTTTGCTTCCTGTAGTTTCTCCAGCAGGTCTTCTTGTAGGGGATGGGGAATTGGTCACTGATGGTCATTTCGTTGATCTTTCGGTAATCTGTGACCAGATGCAGAGACCCATCCGCTTTCTTGACATAGAAACAGGGTGCCGCGGTTGGGGAGTTGCTGGGTCGGATTTTCCCGTCCTTTAGTTCTTGGTCTATGAACTCCTTTAGAGTTTTCTGTTGGTCGGGTGACATTGGGTAGGCTTTGGCTGGCCTTGGTGGTTCTGCTCCTTCCTTGAAGACTATGGTGCAGTTGTGTTTTCGATGCGGGGGTAATTCTTTGAATCTCTCTGCGTCGAATACGTCGGCGAAGTCTTTGAATTCTTCCGGTATTTCTTTTGTGATCGCTGATTTTCCTTCCGTGCTTAGGGTAGGGATCGAGGGGTCAACCCTTTGCACTTCCGGATTATCTCGATAACGTATGTCCATATTTCGCCAGTTAATGTCCGGATTGTGTTCGGCTAACCATTCCTTTCCTAGTATTGCCAGTGTGTCCCCCAGAGGCATTAGGTAAAAACGGCTTTTGAAACTTCTTCCTTGTAGCTCGAAGGTAACGTTCGTTCTGAACCATATTTTTTCGGCTGTTTCGTTTCCGTCTATGGCGATAATGCTTCTGGGGTGTGTAAGTTCTATAAGGGGAATTCCTTTCCTTCTGGCGTACGTGATGTCCATGAAGTTCCGGGATGATCCCGAATCGATTAGCGTTTTTGTTGGTTCCATGATTCCCTGTATCGAGATGTGTGTATGGGGTGTATTGTCAGAAGTCTTAATATAGTACACAGGATCTCGACCTTTGGGTTTCTCCTTGCTGCCTGACATGGGTACAGGGGGCCGTTCTAGTTTTCCGACTCTGAAGCCATAGATTCTTTATCGTCTTCTTCCGTTATGGTTGCTTCCTTTCCCTTTTCCTGTTTCTCCTTCGGGTGTAGGACATACTGTTTTGACCAGCAATCTTTAACTTGGTGCCCACTTTGTGCGCATTTGAGACATAGCCCCTCTTTCTTCCTTCGATCCATTTCTTTTTGGGGTACCCTAGGTCCTTGGGTCGTTGGTGTTTTTGGAGTGTCTTGTGCGGCTTTTCCGTAGGTTCGCTTTTCGGGGGTGTTGCCGTCTTTTTGTCGTCCTGCAAATAGTACATTGTCTGTTCGTATGGCCAGCTCCATCCATCGCTCTAGTGTGAGTTGGTCGGTGTCTTGTAGGAAGGTGGCTTTGAGTATCTTCTGCTGGACGTTTTCCTTCAGGCCGTTCCTAAAACAGTCGATTAGGGCCTGCTCGTCCCAGCTAAGGTCTTCCATAAGGATATGGAATTGTGATGCGTAGTGTTGGGCGGACCCTGTCTGGGCGAGTTTGCCCATTTCTCGGACAGCTCGATCCTTTTTGATGGGGTCACCGAAAGCCACCAGGAAATACTTCTTAAACTCCACCCAGGATCGTAGTGCGGGGTGATCGTCTTGGTCTAGTGCTTTCTGAAGTAATGGCTTTGCCCATTTTGAGACTTCTCCTTCGGCCATGTTGGTGAGGGTGGTCTTTATTTTTTGTGTATGGTCGAAGGCCTTTGGATAGTCGCCGAAGTAGATCTCCATTTTCATGAGGAAGCTTTCGGCCTCCTGTCCCCGTTTTCCTTTGAATGGTTCTGGCTTCTTCGCCCTGGCCCCTTTGGGTACTTCTCAGTCTGATTCTGGTTGGCAGGTTGATGATCGTTGGGGTGCAAACGGTGAGAGTTCCGTCCTCTGGCTGTGTATGGAAGGGGTTCTGGAACGGCTTCTTCCTCGGTGGGGTTCATGTTCTATCTGGTTGATGCGTTCTTCCAGCCCCTGTATCATTTCGTTAAGGGCTTCCGTTTGTTCGCGTATTTGGGTGATGTCTTGTCTAGTCTCATTGACCAGTCTCGGTAGGTCTCAAACTATTAACTCGATTTGTTCGATCCGAGGGCGTAGTTCCTGCATAACTCTGTGTACATGGAAGGAGTTAGTGGTGGCTGCGTTTGCATCCCTTACTGCTACCCCTAATGTGTCATTGAGGGCCTGTATCTGATCGTTCTGTTGTTGAACTAGCTGGGCCATTCGGTTGCTGAGTTCTTCTACACCTATAGCCCTAGGCGTGATAAGGGCCCTGATCTGGGGGAGGATGTTTTCGTTGATTTGTCGTTCCATTAGGGCGTTGAAAATCGCTATTTCTGCCGGATTTGCCATTGGTGCTCCTCCTATGGGCGCTGGTATGGGGGGTACGTATGGTGGGGCTGCTGGTCCTTCGGCTCCTCCTTCCGTGGCTGGTAGGGAGGCACGGGGTCTCCTCGGTGCTCCCCCTTCTCGTAATTGCCTGTTTCGTACCCACGTGTGCGAGAGGGGGTGTAGAACTTCTGGTTCGCTTTCTTCTTCTACTTCTGATGCGCTACTGGCTGTGGGTGTGTGTGACACTGGTACGGGCCCTGGCATTCTCCTTTCTCCGGAGGGTCCGGGAGTTGCATTCCTGGGTATTCTGTCTTCCCTAGGGTCAATGGTGATGGTTTCGTCTTCTTCGGTTTCCGGGGTAGGGTTTGGATTTTCATTTTCGAGGTTTGTTTCGACCTGGCTTGGTAGTTCACTGATGTGTGCCTCGGGTATATCTTGTTCGGGTAGCCCTCCTGGTATGGATCTCCTGGAGACGCTGGAGGCTGTTCTTGATAATATGATCGGCTCCCTTATTACTTGTCTTGATGTTGCCGCCCTTGGCGGGTTCCTCCTGGGTTCTTCTTGGTTCTCGGAGGACATTCTTGTGCGAAGTCTGGAGGCGTAAGTCGGTAGTCTTCTTTCGGGATTGTAGTTCCTTCCGGGTTCCAGAAGGCGTGTTCAGCTTTGTCGGTTGCTTGCATGGGTTTTGTGTCCATCATGATGTAAGCTTGTTCTCTCAATGTTACGAGCCTTCGCCGTAGGGTCACTAGTGTGATGTGGAGGTTTCTTTAGACGTGATGGGTAGGACTGGGGTCCTCGTAGACTTGGGACGATAGACAGACACGACGTGAAAGGCTTATAGTTAAGCCACGAAAGGTTACTTGACGTAGAGGCGATGTGCCACGAGATACGAAAAGGTGGTCGAGTGGCTAAGTACCTTTAAGCCACAAGACCCTTGGAGGAAACGACTTAGTAAGAGGGTTGCTAACCCCTTAGTGCGAAGGTGAAGTGGGACAAGGCGAGAACAAGCTGAGGTTGTCAGGCTTGTTCTCTGCTCTCTATATACTACGTGAGTACAGGTGAGTCATCTAAGTACGACAGTCAACCGCCATTCCAAGGCGAGTCAACAAGACGAGTCATGTGTACAGGTGTGAATCAGCCGCCATTCCCAGGAAGCAGACCACAGAGCACTGCCAAGCCACGAGACAAAAGGGGGCCGGAGGCACCCGAAAGAAGGAAAAGTTGGGGGCTGTACGACAGCTCGCAACAGATCGTCCAGCGCCACCATCAACAGATTTGTTGGCCTGCCAACATACCTGACCCAACATCGGTGAGCCACATCCAACGTTTGTTATACGCAATTACCCCACCTTCTATTCTACCCCGATGTCGGCAAATCTGACGTATCAAAGCAGGCCAATGGACTTCCCGCCCGTCAAGACATGCGGATCGTCCAGCGCCACCGTCAACAGATTTGTCGGCCTGCCGACATACCTGACCCAACGTCGGTGAGCCACGCCCAACGTTCGTCATACACAATTACCCCGCCTTCTGTTCTACCCCAACATCGGACTGCCCGTGACAGTGCCCCATCCTCAGATACATGTTGCTGTTCCCATTGCATGCACTGTTCTCCATGTTGCCGTTCGTTCCTGCGTTTCACTATTGCTTGCTGGTGCTGTCTATCACTCGGGCAGTTCGCCACCCTGTCTGCTGTTTTGTCATGACCTGTCAGGACGCGAAATGATATGGGTAATCTCAGCGAAAGTGGAGGTGGAGTCGATCACGTGTCCTTGTCACTGTATGAAGTCAATGCCCCAAAAGTTGGGGTGAAACGTCAAAATTTTACTTTGTTGGGTGGAAACGACCCATTTCGGATATTTTGGGATGTCCCAAGATTCCCTAAGTTTCAACCTAAAGTGCCTTTGAGACAGAAAAGTAAGTTAACATACTAGAAATTGGGGTTTTTTGACCCAAAAACTAGTATCTCGACTTCAACATGTTTACACCTGATTCTGCACATTCTGCACAAGATAAATTAGGCATAAACATACTAAAAAAACAGACAAAACAACGGAAAACTTGCCAAAAAAGCTATTGAAAGGAGCACACCGGGGGAAGGCACAACCGTGGGATTAAGTGTTAGCTCTAAAAACATACCAAAAATGTGCCTAGAAACATGTCGAAATTTCAGAAAAAGTCGCTCCCCAAACAACCCAAAAGGAGCATACACAAAACACCCAAAATTCAGGGTCTCGAAATTGCTATGATTTAGGGGTACGATTAGGTTAAAACTGATTGAAAATGCGCCTAAAACAGGTTGACCAAAGCACCTAGTTTTTGGGGGCCCAAAGTCGTCAAGTGTGTTTTACTGGTGGCAAACCAAGGTAGACATGTGCGCGTGCGTGTTCTTCGAGTGGCGGGCTTGCCACGAGATACGGCGACTTGGCGAGGAAGTAAGAGTGTGTTGGACAACGGAAGCTTGAGATGAATAAACGAGTAGGGCTCCTAGAACCCCTAACGAGTAAAGCGGTGTTCGAGATAGAGCGAAGGCGAGATGGCGTGCTTCCAGTGTGAAGTCCTGAGAGGGACTCTAAGTAGTAGAGACGACAAGGTGAAGCAAGCTGGAGTATCCAGGCTTGCGCACCGCTGTATTTATACTACGTACATGAGTGCGAGTCATACAGTGTGAATGGCAGAGGCTGCGCATTGGCACGAGACGTGCATACACCTGAGCCAAGCTGCGCAGCCGAGGCTAACGTGTACACCGAGTCAGAGTCCGAGAAGCCGAGAAGGCACATGCGGCCTAAAGCCGGTGGCAAACAAGGCGAGCCACAAGAAAAGTTGGGGGTGAGAGCACAAACTCCCAACATGTTTAGCCCGTCAAATCACATCTGCACAGTACTGTATACTAACTTTTTGCTTTAGGACCAGTGCATACACCCTGCAATTTTTACACGTGCCTATGTCTTTCTCCTTCAGTTGCATAAATTACTACCAATTTACCAATACCCGCCGCTGTGTGCATGCCAGTGCACACACATGTACCCCAATAAGTATCCTGTTCTTCACACACTTCACGTCAGTGTACTAACTAGTAATGCGGGTTTGCCTTTGCTTTTCTGCTTTTTCTAGTCTTGCCTATGACAGCCCACTCAGGGCACACAATGTTCTGGGGCTAACTGGGTCTATTCTAGACTCGGTTGTGCTAATCGGACATGGTCTAAACGCGCAACATCACCATTTGTGCCGGTGTTCTCGCCAGTGGCATCGGCAGCTTTGCACCGGTGGTTCCTCGCTTGAGGGCGCTCAAGAAATGCGTTAAGTTGCAGGCCCCCCTGTATGTGCATTTTGTTTAAATACGCCTGGCCTGCGACACTAACTACACCGCTCCCACCACCTATGGCTCATACAGCACAATCTACTCGGAACTCCACTATGCACACTTCGAATACTCTCAAGCAAGAACCCGACGCGACTCAATCAGTAAGAGATGTCTGCATGTATTAGCACAGCACTGACCTACCTGTTTTGTAGGGTATTGAGCCCGCTGATGCTCCTGAGGAGATGCAATCCGCCTCGGTGCCCAAGCACTCGAAGCGCATGTCCAAGCCCACCGAGCGAATCTCCACTCACAGCACGTATCTGATTTGGTGTCCAGTCCTGTTGGCTATGAACTGACACGACTTACTACAGTCGAGCAGCAAGCAAAGCGCCATGTCAGGTCTGGCAGTATCAAGAGGACCAAGGCACGCACCACCTGAAAGGCGCAGAAGAAAAAGAAAAAGCGTATTGAATCCCCAAACTTGTCTGACACCGACTTCACTGGTGATGATGACGATGACAATGACGCCAACAATGACGCCAACAATGACACCAACAACCTCTGGGAGGACGGTATGTAATGGGGGCACACCAGGCAACTGTACACTAATTCCTTCGCCTGAAGACGATCTCAACGAGTCAGCCGCAGGGCTTGATGGAGGATATGCAGTCGCGGAAAATGAGGAGTATGAGCCGGAAATTCTTGCTCTTGAAGACACCGACATCAGCATCCCTGACATGTGCTCTGACATCAACGCCCCAGACACCCACTCTGACTGCAATCTCCTCCTCAAGCGCCTTCAAGAAGCAACGGACAAAGACTTCAGCAGCTACTCGACCAAGGAACTCCGGGATTTCTGGAAAGCCTTTTGTGATGATCAAGAGGCTATCGATGAAGTTGAGGTCTGGTATCCTCAGGTACGACTCTCTGCATTGCTTACTCTGTACAACACTAACATGAAATTGCAGATCACGCAAGTAGCCGCGTTCGAGATCGCCCCTCAGGTTTTGTCCAACCCAAGTAGGTTGTTTTTTTGTTGTATTATGTCTTAATTATAACACCCCTTACAGGCCCAGCCATTGCTAAACAACCTGAGCAGGCAAAGCACACGCTGGCAGAGTCAGTTGATGTTGTGTCTAAACATGCTTGCCTGTCTGTGGATGCCAACGCAAACCCCAGCCTCATCGACCCTCCCTCACCCAACCCCCAATCGATTGCTCCACCCACCTTTCCCGCCCACCCTGTGCAAACAACCCAGAGTACCCACACACCCAGACAAGCCCAGCCAGCAGGTCCACCCACTGCATTGGCTAACCGCGCCCTGCTTCGTGTACAAAATGCCCCCTCATGGTCGCTAGGCCCCAGTGGCTCGCTGTTGCCCTCCACTGCCCCCCTCGTTTCGTTTCCAATGGCTACGACAGTACTCGACAAACCTGCTTGCTTGCCTGTCCCTCCTTGCATGGCCAAACCTGTTCCCCGCGTGCCCACGCCTATCCCACTTTGGGTTCCTACTGCCGCCCCTCCTCGTGCCCCTCCTCGTGCTCCTGCTGCCGTGGCGGCTCCTGCTCATGCTCCTGCCCGCGCTCCTGCTCACGCTCCTGCCCACACTCCTGCTGCTGTGGTGGCCCCATCCCGTGCTCCTGCTCCCATGGCCGCCCCCTCCCATGCACGTGTTCTTTCCAGTGCCCCTGTGGCTGCCCAGTCCCGTGCTCCTGTGGCGGTTCCTTCTCGTGCTGCTGCTTCAGTGGCCCTTCCTTGTGCTCCCCCGAGGGCTAGTTTGCCTACTGGCTCACACCTGCTATCGGTCCCAGAGGTGGAGCCTGACTGGAGTGTTGACCTGGGCGGGCCTGCCCCTGGGGTCCCAGCTCAAGTGCGTCCCTACATCCCGTACACTGACCTCTTGGAGGACCATGCCAAGGAAATTGCGGAAGCCGAAGCACGCCAAGTTGGGAAGCGTGTGGTAAGATACACCTTGACACACAATGGCGTCAGCAAAACCCGTATATTCCATTGAGCTCTCATGAGCTCTCACGAGGCGCTTGAGGATGTGAGCAACCCCCCCCCATTCTGTCGGGAGTTCGTGCTCTCACCCCCAACTTTTCTCATGGCTTGCCCTGTTCGCCACCGGCTGTAGGCCGCGTGCGCCTTCTCGGCTTCTCGGACTATGACTCGGTGTACGCATTAGCCCCGGCTGCGCAGCTTGACTCAGGTATACGCGTGTCTTGTGCCGATGCGCAGCCTCTGCCATTCACCACACTGTATGACTCGCCTTCATGTACGTAGTATAAATACAGTGGTGCGCAAGCCTGGATACTCCAGCTTGCTTCACCTTGTCGTCTCCACTACCTGAGTCCCCTCAGACTTCACTCTGGAAGCTCGCCAAGTCGCTAACGCCTTATCTCGAACACCTCTACATTCGCTAGGAGTCCTAGGGATATTACTCGCTTACACATCCCAGGTCTCCCTTTCTCGACACCACCTCGTTTGCTCGACAAGTCGCCGTACCTCGTGGCACCTCCGTCACTCGAAGGATATGCATGCGCACACGCCTACCTTAGTTTCCTCGGTTCGCCACTGGTAAACAAGGACACGTGATCGCTCACGCCTCCACCTTCGCTGAACCCAGTTACACTACAACTCGCATTCAAGCAGGTCGTGACATTGTGAAGCAAGCTTTACAGCGAACCTGGAGCTAACCCCGTGGCTATCCTTTCTCCCAAAGAGATCAAAGCCAATATGTCAGAACACGGATCCAACACAGGATCACAACACAACTATGGAACACGATATCAATCAAGAATTCGAGCAGCCGTCGAAGGAACATTCGCCGGAGTACAGGGATCAACTCCCACCACACCCACCAAACAAGACATTGTTGACACTCGGAGGACCTCAAGATCTTTGCAACAATCCATGCCCGGAGGACTCCCCGAAGAAGAAGATCAAACCATCCACATCGAACAACCCTCGGTGGTACGAGTTATCCCCGGACCGAGTGTCGGGCCAGAACAAGAAATGGCAGTGGGAGCAGGATCCATCCTCATCCCAGAAGGAGAAGAAATGCAATACAACCGCCTCGCGGGAATACGTCTCCCAGTCCGATCTCGTCGAAATACGCCAGCAGTCACGCCACGAAGACCAGAGGAATCCCTTCCTCAAGAACAACCGAGAATACTCACCCTCAGCGACAGTGAGGATGAATGCGAACCAGTACCGACTCAGCCTCAATCAGCCACACACCTTCCCAATGACCCTGAGCCCAATCTTCCGGAGATCCTGGAAGTCGTCCCGCCACCATACGCAGCACCAGTCCGACGACAACTGGAGTTCGATATAGCCGCCCTGGAAGCCGACCCTGACTACTGAAGATTCGTAGCCCTAATGCAGGCTACCCTACGCCCCTTACTACCCGAAGTTACCCACCAAGTTCTAAGCGGAAGACATATCGAGGCCATCGCGCAAAATATAGAAGAAATCCACAACCGCCAAATAACCTTTGACACCGGAGCAACAGAGCTAGCCCAACTCGTACAACAGATACAAGAAGAAACAACACGAACAGCTGAAAATGCGGCAAATCAGGAAAGGGCTCAAAACCAAGCCCAAGCAACAATTATTCGAAATACCCTCCGAGAGGTACCAGCATGGGTAAACGATCTCCAACGAGGAACCAACACAGTCCTAAGGTCCTTAGCGGAAGCAGTTGCTGAACTAAGGAAAGACGGAGAACTAACCCAAGAACTCATACAAGCCCTCGACGGAAGAATCGATCAACTGGAAGAACGCCTTACCCAGAGGATAGACAATGCGCCCTTCAATGAACCCCCTGAGGACCAATCCACCAAACGAAATATACGCTGCCCCCAGCGCTCTCCAAGCCCTCCAGGATCACCAGAAGATCGCCGCTCTCGCTCCAGAACCCCACGACGACCAAGAAGGAACAACGCCAGTAGGTCTCGGTCCCCGGAAGAAGAACGAATTCCGAAAGGAGCCAAAACCAAGAAACCGGAACCTTTCGAAGGAAAGAAACGGGACAGTGAAGCCGAAAACTTCCTGATGAAAATGGAACTCTACTTCCTCGAATATCCTAGGGCCTTCCCGGACCCAAAGAAGATTTCTACTACGCTTTCCAACATGAAGGAAGGACCCGCATCACGATGGGCAAAACCCCTTCTCAAGAAAGTCCTAGAAGAAACTGAACACGAAACCATAGCATCATGGGCCAACTTCAAGAAAGCGTTCCTCCTAGCTTTCGGAGACCCAATCAAGCGAGAAAGGGCCACCGAAAATATCCAGAAGTTGGTACAGACCAAATCAGCAAATGAATACACTTCCGAATTTTGAATCCTAATGGATGAACTCGAATGGGATGAAAAAGCACTCATCGACCGATTCAAGGCAGGACTAAAGAACACCGTCCGAAGAGAGCTACTACGAATGACGGTGCTTCAGGACGTATCTACCCTAACCCTCGAAGAATGGATCGAATATGCCATCCGCACTGATGATATCCTTTACGCAACCCGAAACATCGAGGACAATCAAACAAGGGGCAAAGCCGCCACAACATCAGGACCACGACAGACACAATCCCAGAACCAGACCGTACCAAAGGAAACCATCGAACGAAGAAGGAAGGAAGGAAGATGCTTCAAATGTGGAAGGCTAGGACACGCAATAGGAGTATGTCGCTCAGGATACCACAAAGAAGATCAACCTCAAGGGCAAAATTCACGGAACGAACCCCAGAAGGAGGATCCCAAGCGAAAGGAAAAAGCAAAAGAAGCGCACATCGAGGAACCAGGAAAAGATGATGAGTCCACAGCCTCGGAGTCAGGAAACTAATACAGCCTACTGTGCCCGTGTCTGTAGGCAAGGAAGACCTAGATCGTGATGTTCAGCATGTATATTATCTAAAGAAATCAGACGATGATCCCCACTGCTACATCACGATCGAAGGAATCACGGAACCCACTCTCACTCTCATCGACTCAGGATCTTCTCGGAACTTCATCAATATTACCTATGCACGCAGAAACCATATTCCCCTAATCGAACTCACGCACCCCCGAACAGTCATCGCCATAGACGGAAACGAAACCGCCCAAAAGATACGATTCCGCACCACTATTACCTTCAGCCTAGAAGGACGAACGTTCAGAAGTCGCTTCTACGTAATGCCACTAGGGGACACAAAGGCGATTTTAGGGAAAGAATGGCTCACAGAACATGACCTGGACATCTCTTGGAGGACCATGGAAATACGCTTCAGAACCGAACAAGGAAAGACAGCAGGAGAAATACCAGACGAAACCCCTATCCCCCCGGAATACGAAGACTTCCACGATGTCTTCGACGCTGAAAAATTCAAAGAACTGCCCCCACACCGGGAACATGACTGCGTGATAGTCTTCAAGGAGGAAGCGAAGCTCTCTGTACCGTACCGTACCAGCGCTTAATGATGCTTACTAAGCGATTGTTAAGCGCCCGGCGCGACGGTACAGAACTTCACTCCATACGTTCTGTACCGTACCGTACCAGGCGCTAAAGGATGCTGACTAAAGCACACGTGACTAATGACCTCGCGCGCGGCACCTTATAACATTGGGTGCCGCGCATACACCTTACATAACCATTCCTTATCGACTTTCTTTTACTCTGAGTCAAGTACTATGACTCTTACACTCTTTCTATTTGCTAGATATGACTCATACCTGTACGACTCCTCTTATGACTCGCATACATGTATGACTCGACTGTATCTAGATAG
>WSTK01000813.1:0-14155 GCA_019616945.1 Ceratobasidium sp. 414 | reverse complement strand
CAACCAGATACCAGAGACAACTGAGACTACCAACCAATGTACGGTGGAGTACCATGCACATACAAAATGATACCATCAGAATACATATCATCTGAGTGATACTGTACCCGCAGGTATCAAAGGCTCTTAATACGTATCTGCCATGTTGCAACACATGATACAATGCTACATAGCACTACGTAGCACCGACCGTTTTTGCTGATGTTGGTGTACAGAGCATATAGCTCACTTCATTCAATCCAGTGTTGTGAGCTGCCGTACAGCCCCCAACTTTTGCCTCCTGCTTCTTTCTCTTGGGCGCCTTCAGCCCCCCTTTCGTCTCGTGGCTTGGCGCCGCTCCTGAGTTGACTCGTCTGGGAATGGCAATCGACTCACACCTGTACATATGATTCGTCTGGTTGACTCGCCTTGGAATGGCGGTTGACTCAGTTAGATGACTCACCTGTATTAGTGTAGTATATAAAGAGCAGAGAACAAGCCTGACCAACCCAGCTTGTTCTCACCTTGTCCCACTTCACCTTCGCACTAAGGGGTTAGCAACCCTCTTACTTAAGTCATCCTTCCCAAGGGTCTCGTGGCTTAAAGGTACTTAGCCACTTGACCATCTTTCGTATCTCATGGCACATCGCCACTTCGTCAAGTAACCTTTTGTGGCTTAACTATAAGCCTTATACGTTGTGTCCGTCTATCGTCTCAAGTCTACGAGGACCCCAGTCCTGCCCCATCACGTCTAAAGGAACCTCCGCGTCACACTAGTGACCCTATGGCGAAGGCTCGTAACATCCAGGGGCAGTTTTCCCCTTGTTTCACCCACTTACACACCTTCAATTGAGCTGATTATTTGTAGGATTAATCTTCTCAGTGTTTAGCATCTATTACACACAAGGGAGCAACATTTGCATGGTGGGATTCACTAGTGCATGTGGCGCTATTCAGGGGATTGGCCCCTGTAAATCAGGCATAGCTCCTGGATTGTTGAAGCTACAGTATTGAGTGTATGCGCGTTCGATTCACCGCATTAATGCGCATCGAATGGTATGCTGCACATTAGATTTGGATAAGATCTGACTGAGGGAGGGGGGGTGCGCTTCCCCCTGAATTATTTCTGAGATGTATTTGGCTGCGCTTGCTGCAACCTGATTTTTCTACCCAATAATAATTATATGACTGGAATCGCAGAATTTCTGCGCATTTTCTGGTACCATTCACATCCATTTGTGGTGAGTTTTGGCTAACCTCATTCTCAGATGTGCAGCAAAACCCCCCTCCCAGCTGTATTTCTGCACGCAGGCACGCGCCGGAACGCCGGCGCTTAAGCGCGGGTATATGCGGGTTACCTGGCGGGTTTCTGGCACATTTTGGGCCCTTCCTGCACCTGCACCTGCACCCGCAAGGTGGGAATTTCGCCGGAATTTGCACAGGAATTCTGGCAAATCCTGCTGCAGGATTCTGGCGCAACTGCCTTAGTCCAGCTACGCCATCCAACAACCAACTCCCCTCTTTTTTCCCCTTCCGCACCCTCGATTGCTTTCTGCAAGCCGAAGTCTTTAGCAATTTTGGGGCAACTGACCCACACATAAGCTGGCAGCTGGCGCTTGGTACCAAGGCCACATTCAAAGATGCAAGGGAATTCCATGACATCCTAGCCATTGAGGCACAGCTGTGGGGCAAAGTAAGTGGATTCTTCATTCTCTGGTCAACCGTCTAGCTGTTCTCATATATTTGTAGTTCATCTCAAAGCCCGTAGTTACGGATGTTGAATGGCACCAATTTACACATTTTGTACACTTCCAGCCACCCCTCTCCACCGTGACACAACTTGTTGGTGACCCTGACTTGTCACCACATATGGTGTATCACCCTGAACAACTATTTGTGCACTGGCCAGACACTGTTGATAGTGCAATGCAGGTTTGGGAGGAGCTTTGGCACAGCAAGCTTTGGTGGGAACTGCAGCTATGTTTATTCAATACTATAATCACTGTACATAGCTGAACAACAAAATGTAGGACCGTATTGAGAGAGACCAACATATTCTTTACCTTGTGGTATACATAGACGAAACAAATGTATCCAAGATTGGTGGAGTCAAAGTTTGGCCGATATACTTGTGGGTCGGAAATCTACCTGCATTGATCCGGAAACGGCGAGGGGAAAAAGGTGGAGGCACGCTGATTGGGTATCTTCCAAAGGTCAGTACCTTACATTCACCAGGAGAGCTCACTCAAACATATCTTAGGCCCACAAGGACTGTGGGGTTAAAGACCTGGCTGGTTTTCGCTGTCAGGTCTACCATGATGCTCTGCAGGTTATATTTGAATCCTTGAAAGTCCCTGCTCGACATGGTGTCCCAATGCGCTGTGGCGATGGCATTATTCAGAACTTTGTGCCAGTAATCACTGCAGGTGCTGCAGATTATATGGAATTGTGAGTTTTCATATCATTAACTATTTATTGATTGTTAACGAATACCTGTTTAATCAGTATTCGTATGATGTGCATTCTAGGCCATACCAGCAACTTCCCATGTCCAATATGCCTAGTACCATGGCTGGAACAGTCCAATTTGTTGAAATCATGGCCAACAAGGACCATTTTGGCTACTGAAGACATCCTCTGCTGTGCAAACAACACTGCAACCATGTCTAAGAGGGACAAGATATTGCAGGAGCAATCCCTGCGTAATATACATGTAAGCCTGCCAAGTCGGTGTCTAATGCCTGCATACTCGTCAGGAAAAACTGGGAAAATAATTGAGATCTGGGGTCTCAATTTAGGCAAATTTTGGCAATTTAACTCAATTTAATGGAATTTTGGAATTTTGGTTTAAGCAACCCCTGAATGCACAGCAGCACTCTTGGAACTCATCATAGGGGCCATTGATAGGCAGGAGAAGGCTTTAGCAACAACTTTGGGGCAACAGGGGGGACTTTGGTGCAGGTAAATCCATCCTTAATTTGGCTAAATTCATTAAATTGGGTTAAATTGAGCTAAATTGAAGCACCCCTGGGTTCAATTTGGCCCATTTCACCTCAACGATGAGGGGGGGGACGTAAATCCCCCTAAGCCATTAATTAGGTTAAATTAAGCCTAATTAAGCCTAATTGGTACTCCCATTTTTTCCTGACGCTATCTTACGTGCTCCCTAGAGTGCTTTTTTTGACCTAATACCTCTGATCCACTCGATATATGGCGCCATTATCGCCAACCCACTGCATCACATTGAGCAAGGGATCTGGGGCAAACACTTATGACCTTAAATTCAAAACCAACTACCTAAGCAAAGCAAAATGATCTTAGATGCTCAGTATGTATTTTTCCATACTAATTACAATTACCCTTGTGACGCCTTATGTTAAATATTAGCATAAAGTCGATCCCACTGTACCCAGATCTCAAGCACTTCCCCAATGGCGTCACAGACTTGAAATATCTGACTGGTAAAGAGCATGGCATAATCCTTCGGGTAAGCTTGCTTCCTGTCTGTTCTCTTTAGATGTTTACGATTCTTACTCAGGTGATTGTCCCTCTCATCAACGATCTGATTCTCGACGAGTATCGAAAGCTTGTCCTCAGGACATTTCGATCCCTCGCCAAAATCTACTTGATGGCCAAATTCACAACCCACGATGACATAACACTGGAGGAATTAGATGAGGAGATCACCAGGTTTGACCAGCCTCATTGAGTAAGCTTAGCCGCATTTAGCTTGGTTGGATACTGATTCATAACCAAACTGGGTTGTACAGAAGTTGGCTGAAACATTCAGCAACGTCCAAGCGAACTACCCCAAGTTTCACTCGCTTTCCCACCTCACAGGCATTATCCGCCAGCATAGCACGACCGACAATTACCATACTGGCCTTGGAGAAGCGTTGCACCTGCAGAGCAAGAGGGATTACCGCCGGACCAATCACCAGCCCAATTTCGAGATTCAAGTAAGCCGCCTTTCTCTCTGATTTAGTCGACTAATTATTTTGGTACAGATGCTACGTATGTACCAAGAGCGCGAGGCCATTATGCGCATTCGTGCACGGGTGGATGCAGCGGCTAAGCAGGAGGAGCACGACGAACCTGTGTTAGAGAACCCATGGGACGGGCCACGAATCCGTTTTGGATCTTACGACCGCAGTGGGCGACAACTCGCAACAGCTTTTGTCCGACAGCGTATGGAATGCGATTCGAGCGCACATAACATGCAACAATACCTGCGTACATTCCTGTACCAACAAGTGGGTGGGTTTGGCCATCGCATTCACTTCAGACAGTCGGATCTGCCGTTGCTCGATGGTATGTTGGTGAGTTTTATGGCCTGGTATGACCCCACGAGCACTGTTGAGACAACGCATCCCATACCTAGGTCTCTGTGTACCAACTGGTTTCGATTGGCTACGTCTCGATGCTCGATTCCCGAGATGCTCTGGATATCGCTCGTTCGACTAATTCATGGCGCAATACAGGCCCCCGATGCGACTATGTCATTGCTAGCGATGGGAACGAGCTTTTTGTTGCTCAGCTGCTCAAATTATTCAAGCTCAAAGCCCGTGGCGAGCAACACTCGATAGCCTACACCCGGCTCCCCAAGATTGGCTCCCGAAGCAGGACGACCGGATTTATTGGACTGACTGATACTAAAATCCAAAAATTTATCTTCGTAGACGCAATCATCCGCTCGTGCGTCGTACTCTCGCCTCAGATCCATGAGTCGAAGCATATATTGTGGGATTTGGAAGGTCCAGACATGTACCTTCGCCTCCAAGAGCTGTAGTTTCACCTTGTATGCTGTGTGTATTACATCTATTATACATATGCGCCGCTCCCGTTGCTACACATTAACATGGCTGAATGCAGCCGCCACAGCAGGCGCCGAAATCCCACAGCTCTCCCGTGATTGGCTGTGGCGCAGGCGCCCAGTTTTTACACCGCCACAGCCAGCTCCGGCACCCTCAAAGTCCGCCACAGCCGCGGCCTGGCTGCAGCCGAGCTTGCAGTTTCCTGATGGCCCTGGTGCTTGGTGAATCGATGCATTTGGGTAAATCAACCAAACGCCATGCTCCACTCCACCGATTTGCCATGCGACTACTACCCTGTATCCACAGAGTCCTGCACCGGGCTAAAGGCGCTATAGCGTACAGCACGCCCCCAAGGACCTTCCTTTGAGCGTATCCGGGCTTTCGCGGCGCCTTTTAACCTATATAAAAGACGACGTTGGTGACTGCGAAATCCTTATTGTACACTCAACCCGGTTTATGAGCCCATCCCTCGCACACCCCACAGTGCAAGCTATACAGTATTGATTAGCGTTACAGGCCGCAATATGGTTAGACTGGTGGCACCAAATGTGAGTTGAATTATACTCAATACCGTTGAGGACCTGCTTACTCATAACCGTAATGCTCGCTAAATCTTCTCGTTCCTAACTGTTTCCAGGGCTCACCAGAAGACTCTGCTGGAACAAAGGTAAGTAATTTGGTCGTGTCCCCACACTAGAGTCCTCAAATATAGATAAATATTTCAGAGGGCGTTTCGACCGGGTACAGGAGGCAGAGAGGATGGGGGATTCGCTGTTGTAGTTCCACCTGAGCCTACCGAAGAAATAATGGACTATCCCTCCCCCCTGAAAGGCCGCTCCCAATACGAGGCATATGCTCAGGTAGCTATTATAGTCCAGCCATACTTTGACAATCAGACTGGAACTCGGCCAGAGCCGACGCTCCTCGAGGCAGAGATGTCTGTTGCAACTTATGGGATATACAGCGGCTACGGTTCAAACCAAATAGTTGCAACCGTGCTAGGGGAGCTTGGTCAATCATATTACGCGCGATATAAGGCACTGGGAGATCTGGCGGGGCTTGACTCGTCAATCGATTTTCTCCAGCAAGAGGTGTCTCTCCTCGGCGACGGAAGCATACAGAAGGTCATGACATTGGCTAACTTGGGGCTCAACTATAGAGCTCGATACGACCACTTCGGGATCCTCACAGACTGTGAAGCGGCAATTTATTACCAAACCCATGCATTTTCATTGGCTCCTCAGACCCACCCACTCAAGCTTGGGCTCCTTAATGACCTTGGCAACACATACCGCAGCAGGTTTGGTCGCCTTAGAGGACCGGGAGACATCAACCTGGCCATTGGATTACAAAATCAAGTCGTAACAGCTGCACCTGATGGGTCCCTGCACAAGCCCGCGTGGTTAGCCGGCTTAGGAGGCTCGTACGTAGAGAGATGCCAAAATTCCCACCAAATTCACGACCTACAACTAGCAATCGCCTGTTACCACCAAGGTGTGTCGCTTGCAAGCGACACCTACCTGCTCAAGCACTTACTACTGAGCCAGCTCGGTGAACTTTACCGTATGAAATTTTTGTACCTTGGGGAACATTCGGATCTTGACATGGCCATCGAGCACCAGCATCGAGCAGTCGCATTGGGGTCTGATAGCGACCAAGACGATATAGCTCAAATGATGGAGAGGCTAGCCACTTCATATCGTACTCGGTTTCAATACTTCGGAAATCTCTCAGACTTCTGTCTAGCGATCAAATTACAGAGTTATGCGCTGTCAGCGACATCCGCAAGTCACCCTACATATGATACCAGGCTAGCCAATCTAGCAGAGGCATACCACAGCCGGTATGAGCACCTTGGCCAGGATTCCGATCTGGATTGTTCAATCTCTGCCAAATCCACTGCGACTCACGAGCGCTCATGAGTGGCAAATAGGTCACGAGTGCACTCTATCATATTTGAGCGCTCGTGAGCATTGGTAAGCACAGTGCTCAATGTGCTCGTGAGCGCTCAAATATGATAGAGTGCACACGTGAGCATTTCAGCGCACGTGAGCGTTCCTGAGTCCACCTGTCATTTGGTGATGATTGAACTGCAGAATATGGCACTGGCCTTATTGTCCGACGACCATCCCCATAGATACAGACATGAGATGAATCTGGGCCGGTCATTGAGGAGCCATTTCAAAACATTGGGGGATATTGCGGATATCGATGCGTCGATCAACCACCAGACAAAATCCATAACAACCACCCCCAATGAGCTCTCGGACAGGTACATCGGACTGGACAACCTAGGGTCTTCGTATTTGGAGCGATTTATACGTCTTGGGGAAAGAGCTGACCTCGATATGGCGATTAATTACCAAACTCAAGCAGTTTCAGCGATACCTGACGAACTTCCATTGAAATTTGAGTTTGTGCGGCATTTAGGTCACTCTCATCTCGTGCTCTTGAAATGGCAGGCAATTGCTTCCTTCAAGCTCCATCACTTGCGTCTCCTACGCACCCAGATGTCCCAGGGATACTGAGCGATCTGGGGTCGGCGTATCAAACCAGGTTTTCCATTTTGGGTCAACATGCTGATATCGACTTAGCCATTCTATTCCACAGCCAGGGGATCTCGAAAATACCTGAAGGGCATTCTTGGAAGTACTTACTCCTAAATAATATAGGAAACTCGTATCACTGTCGGTTTAGTCTCTGGAAAAACTGTGAAGATCTTGACAAGTCTATTATACCTGATGGACATGCAAACACGTCCGCACTGCTCAACAATCTAGGGGACACATACTATGATCGATTCAAGAACTTGGGGGATCCTGCTGACGTCGAGCAGTCTATCGACTGCTATAAGCGTGCAGCGCAGTCAATGGCCAGCGGTCCTGCTGTACGGCTGATTGCCTCACGCAACTGGGCTAGGGTCTCGCACAACTATCAAATCTCGTTATCTCTGGAAGCATATGAGCTGCTCATAAGCCTCATCCCGCATGTAGTCTGGCTTGGCTGTACTATCACTCGGCGTTATGACCAGGTAACATCCATGGGCGACGCGGTCGCTGAAGCAGTTGCGACCGCGATTGAGTTACAGAGGTACGACCTAGCGCTCGAGTGGCAAGAGGTAGGTCGCTCGATTGTCTGGAACCAGATCCTACAGCTTCGCACTCCCCTGGATGAGTTGCGCTCTGTGAATGCGACACTTGCCGATAGAATCCAGTACATTGCCTCTCAGCTTGATTATGCAAGCGCTGCTACGTCAATGCAGACAGAAAGCTTACTCAACTTTAGTGCTATGGAGCAGGCGACTCAGGAGCATCGGCGACTAGCTTCAGAGTGGGCTCAAAGTGTGGACGATATCCGTCGAATTCCAGGTTTTCATGAATTTCTCAAGCCCCAAAAACTAGAAGAGTTCAGAGGTGTAGTCACGGAAAGCATTGTAGTGGTTATCAACGTACATATGAGTCGCTGCGATGCGCTTGCTCTACCTCCCAACTCTGAGTCTATAGTTCACATCCCCCTTCCATTACTGTCACATCAGGTGGCACACAATCTGCAAAGTCGACTGTTGAATCCACTGCGGGGTCCAAATTCCCGCCATGGCCAGCGGCGACCGGTGTACCCTGAAAATGATACAAGCGATGAATTTGAAAGCGTCATGGGCGAGTTATGGAAAATAGTTGTAGAGCCGGTGCTAGAAAAACTCGGTCTGATAGTGAGTACATGTGCTTTTGAGGTGACAATGAAGCCATATGATTGATTCCCGGTAGCAAAACCCTCCTTCATCCACCCTGCCCCGCATTACCTGGTGCACAGCCAGACCTCTTGCGTTCCTCCCGCTTCATGCAGCTGGTTGTTACAGCGGTCGGGAGGCTAGAACCTACAGATATGCGGTAACTTCCTACGTCCCAACTTTGAGTGTCTCATCAAAGACTTCACGGGCCCCTGTTAATCAGTTCCAGGGTATCTTGGCAGTGAGTCAAGCAGATACTGCTGGGTGTGCACCTCTGCCTGGTACGGTCGCAGAGCTCGATCAGATCCAGCAATTGGCCCTTGGCCTACCTTTCACCCGTCTTGACAGGGAAGCTGCAACTGCCAGTTCTGTGCTCGATGCAATGAAAGGGCGGAGCTGGGCGCATCTTGCCTGCCATGCTTCTCAAAACTCCGATGACCCTACCGCGAGCGCATTTCAGCTGCATCGCAGTCAGCTTGACCTTGCAACACTGGTTCATGAGCGTCTGGAACATGCTGACCTCGCATTTTTGTCCGCATGCCAGACCGCCACTGGACATGAGGGTCTACCTGATGAAGCGATTCATCTAGCCGCAGGAATGCTCATGGCGGGCTATCGAAGGGTAGTTGCCACAATGTGGTCGATCAGGGACGAAGATGCGCCAATTGTTGTAAAGGAGTTCTACTCACGAGTGCTGGAGGGAGGGGTGCCAGATAATGGGAAAGCAGCCTATGCGCTACACGACGCGATAGAATACTTACGGGCAGTGGTCGGAGAAAGGAATTTTGCACGATGGGCCCCATTTATCCACATGGGATTATAGGTTTGTACCGATCGGTAATAAAGAATACCAGTCACAATTACCCAATATATGCCGAGAAGAGAGGGGCCTCGTTTGCGTCGGCGTCGTCAGCAGCCTTGGAAATAGCTGGCGTACTGACCGTTGCATTTTGAAAATACAGTCGAACAGGCGATAGAATTAATATTTTTTAAAATTCGGTGATAGCGGACCTAGAACCTATCCCTGCTGCATTTATACCCTCGCTCCTTGGCCGACGCGCAAAGAAACCAGTGAGTCGGTAGTACCTGTGCAATTTGATTCCGGGCTGTGACCCTTCCGGCAGGACCCTGATCGGACCAGGCCCGAGTTGCATCACGTGGGTTTCAGCTTTACCCCTACACGTAATTGCGCTCTCTCTTTGTCTCTCTTCTGTATCACCTGGTTTCGCGTACGCGTTTCTATGGCGCTGAACCATGTCTAAAAGGTTTGCCCCCCTTGACGCACCCTTGGCCAGTAGTCTAGTCTGGACTCGTTTCTAGGCACGCGCACCAGCCACCTACGAGTTTCCTTGTGTATATAATCGCTGTAGGGACAGACGCGGTGTTCGTACACAGTATAAATATGCAGCTTCATGACTGTAACTGCCGACCATTATAACCTACTTGAACTGAACATAACATCCCTAATCTGTCGCTCCCGCCGTTCCACATTATCGGATTCTACCTCTTTCCTTTGCCGACCAGGCGTTGTAGGCGGTTTTGACGCAGAGATTGCCCCGCTATGTTGTGGCATCCTCCAGCCGGTTCAGCCTATTACCTTCGGAATGACACAGCCCTAGCCACAGTTCCAGACGTATAATACAAGCCTCAAAGGTTCTGGATCAGATGTACCCATTCCCGAATTAGTCGGGCTATCTAGCCTGGGGCGCTGAAGGTATATTCTTGCGACCGGCTCAAGGCCGGCACCATGTTGACGTCTGCTGTGCTACGAGTTGATCCCGTCACAGCCACCGGGCTCCAAACATGGGCGCTGTATGATCCTACCTAAAAATAGCAATAAAACACGGCCTCTAAGCCGTCCGCAACCAACTCGACGATCGCCGTGACTGCGTCTCCGAAAAACCCGGGCCATGAGTCAACGGCGCCAACACAATCCCGCGCATATATATATTGTGCGCTGTCAAGCTCGATCTGCACTATCCTGTTTTCTCATCTCCGTTTCGATGGCTACTCTGGGCTCATACCGTTCCCCGCTCAACCCTTCGTTCAGCTCTGAGCCCTCCCGGGCGCCCACGCCGTCTTATAATACCCAGCTCAGCTACCAGGATCGTGAGCTTGACCATGATACTGTCCCTCTTACTCGGCGCAGTATTAAGCGCTCCAAATCGCCGACTCCATCCGAAAAAGAGGCTCTTGAAGAGTTCGAAGGGATATTCACAAAGATGTTCCGGAAAGAGAGCTGGAAAGATCGAAGTTTCCTCAGTATGGGCTTGCATTCAATTTTCATACGCATACTAGCTTACGCCTGATTTTAGTCGGCATGACCATATTCGTGCTTATAATTACAATTACGGTTCTCATCGGCGTGTTTCAGGATAAAATTGTCGCAGGGCTCGTTCCAGCGGCGGAATGGGTAAGGAAGGCCCCAGCTGGGTGGCTGATCCCCATCACGGTTCTCATAATCTTATCAATTCCTCCCGTAAGTTTCAGCCACTCCAGAGTTCGTTCTACTTACACAGGCATTTACACAGCTTTTCGGTGCCGAAATTATCCACCTTCTTTGCGGACTCACCTATGGGCTCTGGATTGGTTTCCTTATTGTCTGTGGTGGGTTCCTCCACCATTCGTGTCTGCGATCTACGGCTAATCTGGTTGCACAGTCGGTACAGTCATTGGCGAGAGTATCACTTATTTCATGTTTCGCTCTTGCCTCCGTTCTCGCGCCGAGAAGATGGAGCGTGGCGAAGGCGGGTATGCTCGATTGGGTGCGTTAGCACGGGTGATCCGCGAGGGTGGGTTCCTAGTCGCACTCATTGTGAGGTACAGCGCTTTCCCGACGCATAGTAAGTCCCGGCCATTTTTCCCACTCACCATCCGGGATTCTGATACTGCACATAGTCACGACTGCGTTGTTCGCCGTCTGCGGAGTTAGCTTCTTAATGTTCCTCCTTACTCTTACTTTGTCCCTCCCTCGTCAACTAGCTGGAGTATACATTGGAGGCAGGTGGTATGCAATTAGTGTTTATGGAGTACGCTAATTATTCATTGGCAGTTCTTGCTAAGGAAGCCGCAGAAGGCCACCCTTCGAAACTTGATAAGACTATGTCTACAGTTGTACTTGTAATCACAATTGTCGTCACGGTCATCGCTATGCAGTATGTACTTTTTTCTTCTCCCGGAATTGGTATACTGACTCACTTTGCTCTCGCAGCTGGATTCAATTCAAACTGAAATCCGCTGCACTAGCCATCATCCGCGAACGCCGCGCCCGTGAAAGCGCTCCCGATGAACTTGAAATTCAACCCTTTGACCCGAGCACTCTATACGATCCAGCAGCGACTCGTTCTAATGTGGAAATAAACTTTGGGGCGATGACACCGCGGCCCACTTCCCCGCCGCGTGGGGCGATCGCGACCGCTCAGCCTGCTCAGATTCACGTGGAGAACAGTGTAGTTTAGATTATGCAGGTACCAGATACTGCATGATGTGCATCCACGGCTTAAATTTACATTGGCTCCCCCCTTTAAGTGGCTAGACTTGAACCTGACGGCACTAGGACATATTTGACTACCGCATACAAGCGGCTGCTAGCGTATATACTGGAATCGGCGAAAACTCCCAAAGGCAGCCACACCGGGTAGATTACCATGTACAGTCGGGCAGTGCACATCGTCCGCGTTGAAGGCTAGCATTAATCCAACTGGCGAAACAGTCAAATATGCACACCGCTTCAACCAAAGTGGCCGATTTTGTAATTGTACTCGGCAATGGACCGGGGGTTCACCGGACCGTGTTGGTGTCCAAGTTACGACCAGTAATATCCAGGTGGCAAGATTCCGGGTGTCCTGGAGCTCGCCCTTGCTTCATGTGCTTCCAAACAGTACATCGCTCGGTGTTGGCCAAGGTGGCATGCGAGTGATAGCGAGTGTCGCGATATTATCTTGGGGCTCACTGCGCACTGGTGAAGCACCACGAAAACGCCTGGCCACCAGCACGCTGGTCGTTTCGGGTGTTTTGATCAGATCTGTCCAGTTCGTTTCAGGTTTCGGCTCCACTCTTACCCCCTGCCCCAGTGCCCAACCCGTACTCAGTGGGTGGCAAAGGCCTGTCGCACCCATGGCGAGTGGCAAAACTTTCCACAGTGAACTCAACGAATACGTGCATAGTTTGAAATTATGGCCGAGTGTTTCTTACCACACCCGGTTCGGCCGGAAACTGCAAACCTTTTACTATCACGGTCTAGAGGGGCACCTGGTTCCCGAGTGTTAGCCACGTGATACAACGCCACCTGCCTAGCCGAGTCGGCGAAGGAAGTGGAGCTGGTGTGCGGTCTTCTCCCATCCTATACCGGCGTCTATTATGCCGAACTCCCTTTAGCGTCGCCTATATCAACCCACAGGTCAGTAGGCGCTGCTGTCTAGTAGCCCGAGTAATAGATAGTGCATTGAAAGGGCTAGTGTGCAGCAGGAAAAGAGAGGTGGAGGGTTTGTAGCCCGCCACTGGGCGGTGCTCAAACGAACAGTTGGGCCTCCAACCTGCGGGTGGGATTCGTAGGGTGGGTGGCAATGTCTGTCTCTCTTGGGAGTGAACTTTCAGAGCGTGGCGAGTGAAGGACCAGAAAATCGTGTGAAGGAATCTCAGCCAAATCGGCTGGGGATCTGGAGCGCTCAGGAGCACTCCAGCACGTGGAGCCACCCCCCCTAATCCGGAGCACTCAGGAGGGCTCAGGAGTGCTCAGGGAGTATGTGACGTAGTCTCAGCAGATCTCGTGAGATCTTCTGAGCCCAAGTCGCCGTCCCCCGAGAGGGCTCCAGAGAGCCACCCACGCGCTCAGATCCGCTCCGGTCACTCCGCTGTAATCCGGAGCAAAACCGGGGTTCCTGAGCCGGGCTGTTTTTGGCCCAGATAAAATACATCTTCTGGACGTGTGTCCCCGGTTTGCAGCGCACGCAGCACGTAGCACGCAGCACGCAGTGGACGATCAGTACGGAAAAGGCAACGTGGGAGGGATGCATTGGCACGTGGCCTACCAGGACGCGGCTGGCGCTAACCTGAGGGTCATCACACAGCTCCCGGTTAACAGCATGCAACCATCCCGCCGTTTCAGGTCAATTTGCGCCAAGGGTTTTTTCTTAGCACTAGGGCAATTCCACCAGGCCTGGCATCCTTCATGGCTTAGGTGGGATTTCATGCGTTCTTGCTATTCAGCCGCACGTCGTGGGGGACCATTCTCGAATCGCATGGCGGCGAACTGTTTTTCGTCCTGCTAGCCATCAAAGTGCTATTCGCCAATTAAATCTCATACAGTTCTACACCTAATCATTCTCAATTTGAACGAAGCGCCTGGCGAGAGACTTGCTGTGCTGGTATATTAGCTATATAAATCGTATTTGCACTTGGTCTTACCTCAAGCGCAGGTCCAGGTTCCGCAGCCCGCGGTTGTGCTTGCCGGGCGTCAGGGAAAACAGAGTGATCTAATTTCGCGGGGATTAGTTGGTTAGTTCGCTTTGCAAGGGTGTCAGCTATCGCGGACTGTATTAGTAGACCCTAAACTCGACTAGTTCTGGGCCTCGACCTCTTAGTAAGGCGTTTCATGTCGGCTGCATTTAGTGCTGCGGGTACTAAACCGGGCAAA
>WSTK01000812.1:0-14214 GCA_019616945.1 Ceratobasidium sp. 414 | reverse complement strand
AAAAATTAGCAGGCCCACTTTGGCTCAATTGGACCTGAAAACCGACCACCCACTATAACCTCAACTTCGACTTAAATCGGCATGAATTTCGGCCCATAAACCAACCGGATTTTTGGGTCAAATTGACCTATACTTTGGCCTATGCCAAAGTGGGAAATCTGATGCCAAATTTTGGGTCAAGTTTTTGGTATGTTTTCAACTCAATTTCTTATGATATTTGCTGAGATTCTCACCCAAGTTGGGGCAGAACACTGACCCAAAATCCAGCCTATTTACTTTCCACAGTGCCGATTAAAACCGGGATCTTGGGTTTAGATTTTATGGATGATGTCGTATCAACGGTCGTTCTCAGGCCGCCAGTTGGTTCCAGCATGGCGGTGGGCTGAACAAAAGAAGTGTTTGTTTAGCTCGCACCATGCCGAAGTCAGTACAAGGCAGTAGTTGTGAACTTACATCTACTGGTGCCTCGGTGTCCATTCCAGCAGAGGCATGAGACGAACCCCCGAAAGTGCGTAGTGTAATGCCATTAATCTGAACGGAATGAGTATTAGAACCGCGAGACCAGAGCGGGCGCGAGAGATGATGAAATATCAACATGAGTGGAAAATAGATCAGGTGGCAAATAGCCACCCGAAGCTGCGGCGTTCATTTGAAAGGCCCACATGTGTGACACAACCCCAGTCGTAAAATAATGCACCAAAGGTGAATTCTCACCACGGGAGCGGGCATGGCAGGGTTTGTGCAATTTGTTTGCCGGTCTATATCTGACCTGTGATGCCCAAGTCAGAAATCGAGTGCTCCCACTCATACAGGTCAAAGAGTAACACTTACCCAGACCGCGGGTTTGCTCCTCGTCCTTCGACCTCACACTCGACCTGGGGAGGGTGAGACGTGTTCCACAACAAATAACGGGACAAGTGAGGCAGATCCCAAAAGGCGACAGGTGAGGTCTGAAACACTACACTGCCAAATAGCCCCGTGCTCCAGAGACGCGATAATCTCCGGAATGATCGCTATCACCGAGGAGCTCCAGGAGCACGTGGTATTATGCTCTGGGGCACTCCGGGCATTCCTGAGGCGGGTGCCGGAGATCGAGAGAGATCCCGAGACTCAGGAACCCGTGGACTCGACGGAGCCCCAGTCATGTGCTCCAGCAATTGCTCCTGACTGCTCTGGATTTGGGGGGGTGTCTCCAGCGCTCGTGCGCTCCGGGGATCTCCGGACGACTCCAGATAAAGTTGCGATTTGGCTGAGTACGTCATCGAGCTTGCAAGGTCCATATCTTACACTAACCGATTCGTTCCCCCTTTCATCCCGGAAGCATGATGTTGGGACACCATCGTGTTCTCCGTAGGTACGTTTGGCAGTTCGGGGCATCGTGAATAATGCTAGCCTTAGTCGAGGACCAGCTTGGGGACGAAGAAAGTAATCGCCGAAGGGTGTGTCCAAGAGTGTGGTAAGAGAAAGCTCGTCGAAGGAGAGTGCGTCGAAAGAGAGCGTGTGGAAGGGAATGTACTAAAAGTTAGGGAGGGTTCGTGAGACGGACAAGAAACGAGAGTGGGGGGGGATGGCTGCAGAGCCAACCACCCCAGCCCGTTATAAAGATACTAGCGAGTTTAGCGTGCCCACACGGCACAGCACGGATGAGCCTCAGCAAATTTTCCAGCTAGTCAATTCTATAATTCCATAGAGGCGGGCACTCCCGAGAAAATTAATCAAATCTCAAAAACCATGGATAGCTAAAACAAACCCTATGTCTGCTCCATTTTCCCGCTAGCTTCTCATTGCACATTCTTTCAGTCGTCGACGCGGATGTTTCTCGAACAATCGCAACAGATCATTGTTCGACGGATCAAACAGGATGTAATTGAAAATCATACTATGCGTCTGGACGCAAAACGCGTCCAAAATATCGTTCGGAAATTTAAGAAGATATCACAATGCACCACCTGACGCACCAGAAGCCCGTTCTTCACCTAAGCCCCTTTCCAACCTCACTTAGATGTCCACCAGCAGACCGCTCAACGTCCCTCAGCATCGCCTCGCGCATCTTCTTCCCCCGTTCTTCCAGTGCAGCCTTGTCTTTTGCCCTCTCCACCATCTCCTCACCCTCGTCCTCATCTTCTTCCTCGCCCTCATCCTCCCCGCCTTGTGTTTGTTTCTGCCTTCTCAACGCCCTTGCGGCATCCCTCATCGCCCGTTCGACCATGAAATCTACCATGAACTCGGCTACTGCACGCTCCCCGATTTCCGCGTGCGCGCGACTGCCCCACCTCCACTCGACAGCCGAGCCGTCGTCCTCGTCATCACCTGCGGCTTGGGTAGGTTGCGACTGACGACCGCGCTTTCGGGGCTGCTGAGTACCACCAGCATTGGCTGTCGCGGCGCGTTGGCGCTCGAGGTAACCGAGTTTTGTCAGGTGGGCGAGGAAGTCTGGGAACTTCATTTTACGACGATGTGTGGTGACTGGGAGGAGCATTTCGGCGGTGGGTGTCAAGCCAAGTGGCTTGAGGAGACGCTTGAGTGTATCTATTGGACAGGTCACAAATCAGATTCCAGAAAGCGGATGACTGAGTAAAGTTCTTACGATCTGCAACGCTTCGGCCATTCACAAGCACCAGTCCAAGGATAACACACATAATGTTGTACCAATCGCTCTCGCCTTCTCCTCCAACGTCCCAACCGAGAATTGAGGTCCCAGCACGTGAAAAGGCAGCAATCGTCTCCTCGTCGTCCGCATTGACGAGATTATTCCGCGTGGCGAGACGGTCAAGGTCGGCTTGTCCTGCAGCGGTGATTTCTGGATCAGGTTTATTGGCGAGAGCAATCAGGGAGGCGTCTAGCGCTGAACGGACAATATACGTCTTGGACGAGGCTCCAGCTACGCGGAACAGGTGTTCAGTTACTCTGTATTATTTGCCAGTTCCGTTGCCACACATACCTTTCTTCCGCCTCCCTGGTCCATCTTCGTCCGTGTCCTCTTCCGCCGCACCGACTTGATCGCGCTCCGCACGCGTCATAAGCTCCACAAGCTCAAGGCCAAAGTACTTGCGAAGTTGGTCATTCGCTGAGCTAAGAGTCGAACCGAAGCCTTTAGTATTGCCGTTCGGGAACACTAACAGTATTTTTTAGAGTCGACTGGACCGCAAAGTGGTTGATAAGGTTTGTTTACTAACCGACTTTGTTTATTTGCTCACGACGCAAAGTTCCTCTCGAGTGTTCTACGGATAGAGCGAGCCTGACAAGCAGCGAGACACGGCGGTCCGACTCCTGTAAAGACATTGGGCGCGTCGGACGAGACCAGGATCTCAGTAACGTACCGCAAACATCTCTCCAGCCCCATCATCGTCCTCTGCATCGCCTCCCGCTTGCTGTTCTTCTTCTTCTTCCTCCTCCTCCTCCTCCTCTTCCTCCTCCTCTCGAGCCCTTCTCCCTTTTTGCGTCCCTTTACCTCCCTGGGTGCGCCCCTGTATTGCGCGCTCCGCCGCTTGACTCTGCGACGGTCCAGCACCGGATTTCTTCGCGCCGTAACGTCGTGCCGGAGGTGCCATTTCCCCTTCGAATATTTAAATGAAACGTAGTATAAACAACGTAAGAATTAAGTTCAATGTTTGAAGGGAGGAGAGGTGATGGTGGCGAGATCTGTGGCTGGGCGACTGTTGACGTGATGTTTGGATGCAGGCCCTGAGTAATTAGATTACGTCATAAGATTAAACGAACCTTGTTTACGTTGATCCTCGGCCTGACTCGCGCTTGATTTTCGTTTGGGTCTCGTGGAAACTGATAGAAAATAGTTTTACCGAGAACACTGTTATCTTAGTAGTATCGTAAGTACCTAATGAATTGGATACTTCGGTTACCTCATTGAGTGGTCCACGATGATCTTCTCCACGGCAGTTGGTACAAGTTGAACTACGTTTTACAATCGAACTATTGTCTATGGCTACAACAGAACTTCTAGCAGGCGCGCAGCTCATCGCGCAGGGTGCAGAGGCTGTAGGTTCGAACTATTCATTCATCACCCAATGCCCATTTCCGAATTAATTGTCCAGGTCTTTCCCAGCCTTTCGCCGAGTTTATAGAGCGCTGACAATAATTTTGGAACCAAACAGAAGGTGTACAAGGCGGCGCTCGCCGAATCCCCCGTCTTACTCAAGCACCGGTTTACTAAAACATACCGGCACAGCACGCTCGATGCATCGTTGACGAAACAGCGAGTATCAGGGGAAGCGAGGGCGTTGTTGAGGTGTCTAAAGTATGTACGAATGCTAGGTTTTGGCAGTATGGTTTTGGTGGAGCAAATAATTGGTGCGGAAGAGATATATGCACCTGAGTTGATCACCTTGATCCTTCGTTTCACTAACTTCACGCCCTCCCTTTAGGTGTGGGGTCTCCGTACCTGGAATACGTTTCGTGCACGCTGATTCGGGTTTACTCGGCATCGAGTGGATAAATGGGTCGAGCGTTCGAAAGGCTCTTGGAGGTGGGGCGGAGGGCGAAGAAGAGGAGTACGAGGAGGGTGATGAGCAGGTAGAGGTGGATATAAACGTGCTGAAAGAAACGTACGGGTTGACGGAAGGTGGGTGGTATTTTAAATGATCGTCGGGGTGATTGACAATCGGGCGACAGAGCGACTAATGGAGCTCATCGGGGCGGAGATCGCCAAGATGCATCGGGGAGATATTATTCATGGAGATTTGACGACATCGAACATGATGCTGCGAAAGAAAGAGGGGAGCGAGGAGGCAGAACTGGTAAATTTGATCTCTTTGGCTTTGAGGGGCGCATACATATCTTTCTATCCCGGGTTTAGGTTCTCATCGATTTTGGCCTCTCCTTCAACTCACCACTCGTGGAAGACAAGGCCGTAGATCTTTACGTCCTAGAACGCGCCTTTTCATCTACGCATCCGGACTCCGAGGGGATGTTTTCACAGGTGATTTACGCTATTTTGAAGGGAGTCGGTTGTTTCAGGGCATTTGACACTCGGCGGTTTAGGTTTTACAATCGTACGAACGGGTGAGCGGTTCTGCGTGGAAGACCGTAAAAAGACGATTAGACGATGGTGAGCGTGCGATTTCCGGCACTATACGCGACTCTAAACTGTGTGCGTGTTCAGTGCGATTGCGAGGGCGAAAGCGAAGCATGGTTGGCTGAAGTGTTTGTAAACTCGTGTGGAAATGAACTGGGATATTGTGAAATTTCGGCCGACCAAGACATCCTGGCTAGGGAGCGCCCAGTAGGAGCAGTGTGCGCGATCGCAACGGAATGATAAATAAAAACATGCATTATGCGCGGAACCCAAAGCGAAGAACAAGAAAACAGCAATTTATCCAAGAGCCAACTCATATATCGATATCCTGAGATCCCATAATCATGTCCCGCCCGTCTCGGTCGCCCATCGGTTGCGAGTTTTGTCAAGTAACGCTCGTAATTTGGCAGCTCCAGAGGTCTCAGAGTTCGCTGCCGTTTCTCCATTTTCTTTTGGTTTCATCGGAGTTTCGTTAGATGTACGTCGGGCTTTTTTGTTATCTCGGCTGCGAGGATTAGAATTAGTCACTTGAAGAAGTTCTTTGAAGGTGTGACTTACACAGGGCTACCGTCTTGGGTCCGTTTCTTCGTACGTGCGTCCAGAGCAATCATTGCTTCACCCAACGCAGTGTCAAAGGCGTTTTCAGTCGCATGCACGTCCGAGCGTGGTCGGTTTCCGGAAACCAACGGTGTGAGCGAAATGTCGACTAGTTGGGCGATGCGCTCGCAGAAAAACCGAGCGGGGAAAGCTGGGAAACATGAATCTTAGCTGGAGTAATCTTGAGAACCAGTATGGGCTTACGTTTCCCAGAATGACGATATTGTCGCACAGCGGTTCGGAGAACGTTTAAATCCACTGTTTCAGCAAAAGTGAGAGAGGAAATGTATGTATCCGCAAGGGTGTATAAGGATCTAAGAGTTGGTTAACCTTCTGTTGGTGGGAACTAGGATTATCCAACACACCTTGTATCTTGAACTGCATTAATGCTTAACTCGGGCAAATAAATGATATTTTGAGGTCGCAAAGTGGAAAGTTGTAGCACGCCAGGGACCATCACGTTGAAAGCCCTAAGAAGAACTGACATGACTTGTGCTAGATGTGGCGCGTTGTCTATAGTTTAGGGTAAATTTTAGGTCGACGGGTGTGGTAAACGGAGGCGCACCCTCGTCATCAAAAGAGGGTATTCTACTTAAGATATGCGAAAGGGTTCGATACCAGGCAGATAGCTGCTTTGATAAGGACTCTGAAACGAACGTTAACAACCAGTTCTCATAACGTGAGTATCAACATACCTGTGACTGAAGATTGTTCCACTAATGGCCGCCCTTCAATGTCAAGCTCAAGAGACACCAAGGCCTCTTCGAAGGCTTCTTCTACGGTGTCATCGACTAGAACGGTCACAGCGGGCTCCCCTTGTATAGAGACGTCGGCCAAATGAGAAGCCGCCTTTTTGATCTGAGCGTTGGGGCAGAGATTAGCTGGGTTGGCTCGGTGGGGTTACGCCGCCTACTCACTTTGCGAGTGATAGCTTCAGCATGTTGAGCAACGTGGTCCGTTGACCACACGACGAACAAAAGCGAGGGCATGTAAGAAGAATGATTAGACATGGCGGAGAAGAGACGAGCTATGCGGTTTGCTTCGTTGGACCAAGCATGGCTCCTGATTGCATATTTAGTTGAGTTACCAGCACTGGAACCGGGATTTGGCATACCATTCCTCTTCGTTCATCGCGGCCCCCAAGTGAGGAGAACACTCGAAAACCACCAGACCAGGGGCCGAATCCTTCTGGAGCACAAGTATGTTAGAGCTTCCTTTACGGTGGGGGTTTTCAGGGCATACCTTGGTTGCGCTCGGTGTAATAGCAGCAATTGAGACAGTCCCGTCTACGAGCTGAGTCGGCCGTGCGTTGAGTTTCTTGCGTAACCATTCCGCCGATGATTTATTCGCTCCGCTCGTGCAGAGCCAGATATCCCAACCGGGTACGTCGTCTAGGGTCTTGCCTTGTTCTCGAGCCACATTGGCTACGTTTTGCTTGGCGATGTCGAAGAACACTCCCGGTGCCCATAATCTTTCACGTTCTGCAGCCGCCTACATCACACCCAAGATAAGCACCTACACACATCAACCCAAACCCAAAGTACGCGTACCTTGGCCATGGCAGCAGCCAACTCAGCGTCCGTCCTACGCTCCCTCAAACTAATTGTTCGCTTCCTCTCATGAACCACCACCTCTGCCTCTCCTTCCTCATCCTCTTCATCAAACAGCTCCCCAACCTCCCCAGCCGCACCCGCCACCCCAACCCTCCCAAGCCCCATATTCTCCAACACCTGCCTCCGCTTCGCGCGTTTTGCAGCCCGAGTCTTCCACCAACCAAACGCCCTGCGCACGAGCAACCGGTTTCGTTTCTCGTGTTCAACCGCATACTGGACTTCGGGCACGACCAAGATCTCGAGGATGTCACCGAGGAGCAGCTGGGCGGTCGTTGCGTGTAGTCGTTCTCGTCGCTGATGCTTTACTTCAGCGACAGCTCGTGCTTGTTGCTCCCGCTCGGCTTGCTCTTGCCGTTGCTTGGCCTCGAATCGTTGTCGAGCCTCCTCTTTTTGTCGCTTTAGTTCCTCTTCTTTTCTTCGCTCTTCGGCTCTACGCTCTTCCTCTGCTCGTACCCGTGCCTCTTCCCTCTTCGCGATCTCTATCTTCTGCTTCAACTTTGCCTCTCGTGCGGCTTTCGCAGCCACGGCAGCCAAAGCATCCTCCTGAAGAGGTTCGAGTGCAGAAGCGGCACCTGGGGGAGAAGGTAACGACCCAGCGGCGTCTTTGACGGGGGCGGGGGTCGGTTCAGTGAGAACTGGTGGTCGTGGGGGAGCAGGCCCCGAAGGTATGCTGAATTTGGGAACGAAGGTCGTAGCAAACGGGGACAATTTGGACACGGGCGGACTCGCAGGTTTGGCTGGTTGAGCGGGCGCGGCAAATCCAGGTGCAGGCGTGGCCTTGGGTCCAAACGTGCCAGCACCCGTGCCGACTATTCTGGAACCGGCCCCGAACGCTCCCGCGCCAGCCCCAAATTGCGAGGAGCTAGTACCAAAGCTGCACCCGTTTGTTGATCCGAATGCTCCGGCTGCAGGTTTGGCGCCGAACGGGTTGGAGGTGGGTGCAGAGGCCGATGAGGATGACGAGGCACCAAAGGGGTTGGTGGTAGTTGTGGATGTGCCTCCGGATGGATTCGGTTTGGTGGTGGTGCTGGCACCAAAAGGATTGGTAGTATTCGAAGTGCCCCCAAATCGGCTCGTGCTTGGTGACGCCCCACCAAACGGATTCGTAGAAGGTACACTTCCAAAGGGATTCGTCTTGGCAGCTCCCCCATTCGTTGATGCTGCCGAACCAAATGGATTGGGCTTCCCAGCCCCGACTGTACCAAACCCGGCAAAAACCCTGCTGCTGCCACCGCCGCTTGAGATTTCGTTCGTCGTGGTCCCGGTGCCGAATGCACCCCCGTTCCCAGTTCCTGCACCAAACGCGCCAAACGCCACCCCGCCGCGGGATGACTCTGACTCGGGTCCACTTCGAGCCATAGACAGTGCAGCACTAGCGGAAGGTTTTGTCGAGTCCGTTTCCTCAATGTCGACTCGGTCGGGCAGGACAAGGTCCGGGATGTCCTCCACTGTTAGATCGTACCCGCTTGCTACAGTAACGACAATACGTCAGGTGGAGGGGCGGAAAAGGGGGTAAGGAGGGCTTACTGGTTTGATCCCAAGGCTGGTTTACAACGTCGACTAGTTGCGCATGTGTTGGTCGCTTGCTGTCGATAAGTCGAGTGTTTCGTTGTGCGCGAGAGAAATGTAAAGGGACTGTTTATTAAAATCAATCCGTTCAATACCTAACAAAAGGAGAGGATAACGCTTACATTTCATGTTCCCCACCAGCCTATACGCGCGAATCTCGTCTAGCCCTTTTGGCCTCAGCTTCCTCACAGCTCTCCCAGACGCCTCAGCTACGGCATCTACAATAACCCGCACATCCTCCGGGCCGTCGCATCCAAATGAATCCACAAGCTCAGATACCTACCATGACCCAAGTCAGGACCAAACCAGAGTAAGAAATTCAACCCAGGAGGACGCACCAATACATCCCCACCACGTCTCATCTGCCAAACCTCCCACAGCGCCCGCGCCCTAATATCGTCCAACGCGCTCGCCTCCAAAACTGCAGCCAACACCCATGGTACACCCGGATCCGCCAATCTTCTCAGTAGCGCCAACGCCGGGAACGCAAACCCCGCGGGATATTCAAATCGTTGAGGGCGCCAGTTCGGGTCGTCCGCTTGCTCAGTGGGTTCGTCTTCTACGTCAAGACGTTTGAACCTATGGACTCCTCGCGCGGCTTCTCGAGCTTCTTTCGCTGCGCGCTCTTTAGGGCTTAGGAGCATGTTTTCGGCTGCGTTGACGAGTTGCTCGCTCTGGGCCCAGAGTGTGACGAATATACGGGCGAGGCGAAAGAGGGGATGGGAGAGTATGGCGTGTGGATAGGCCGAATTGTCGAGGGAGCTACGGTCAGTACCCGGCATGGCGGGTGGACGGCGTAGGGAGAAAAGGTGCCAGTATGCCGCGAATTCGGGTTCGTGAGGAGAGACGTGCGTTTGAGAGATGTAAGTTTTGGGGAGAGTGGGGTTGCGCGAGTCGGCGTAAAATTGGGTGAGAGAGGATAGTGCTGTTTCACCAATAATCGGATTAGCAAAGGAAGTGTAGCTGGGTGGGCAGACGCACCGTTTACAAATTGCTTTCGCTCTCCGTCATGGTCGAACGGTCCGTCTGGCTGACGCTGGTCCCGAAAGATATGCATGCTCAGAGCGGCCATGCGGACGATTCGTTCGTGGGCGTCGATAGCAGGTGCGTTTCTGAGAGGTCAAGGCAGGGAGGATGACCTAGTGTGTAAGCGAACTGGACGAAGCGGGAGTACATACCGGACATGTTGCATGGTGAAGTCCTTGACGATTGCGCGAGCTCGGTCTCGGATGAACGCTTGGTTGACGGCCGTGAAAGGGTGGGTAGTGAGTAAGTGGCAGAGAAGGTAGTCGGTCGTTTGCTGCCAACCACGTATTAGATGGATCCCCTCCAAACGAGATTACACCCACCAGCAGTACATCCGGTGGTCGTACATCACTCGGAGGTTCTTGCTCGTTTCCCGCAGCTGAGCGAGCATAGTCCTTGATGGTTAAATACCATTGTGGCCGACCATGTTCGTCCTACAAACGTCGTACACACCACCACCAAGCCTGAGGCAGGAAATTTCACCAGATAGGAAGTGGCTCTAACATACCTTTTCTAGCGAGTGTATATTGTTGTAGCGCAGCTTGCGCCAATAATACTGGTACTCGGATATCATCCTGCGTCTGGTTAGCCAGGGCATACAATCGAGCTCACGACGTACCCTGGACACGTCCCAACCAGATCCTTTGCCTCTTCCAGGCGTGTTTTCCCCGAACTAAGAATCCCCTCTTGTTCTGCTTCCTTGCGTTCGGCCGTGCGGAGTTGCGTGAGCTACGTCCAGTCGGTTAACGCTCAGCGACTTGAACTCGGGATATCCACACTCACCTCCGCAAGCCTTGCCTCCTCGTCAACATCGCTGACATCTTCTGTCGCTGCTGGGGCATGCCCAAATCGCTGAGCTCGTCGCGCGAGTGCCTCTGTCCCCGCGTCCATTGTGGTCCAAAGTAGCGAGTAAACGCTAGGATGAATCATCACCCTGACTCACGTGACTCGTGTTCCTCCTTTCCACCATGGCCAACGCGCCGTCTGCCCCCTCTGTGTCCAAGTCATTCGCAGATGTTATTGCGCATTTCAAGGCTAAGGTTGCAGTGGTGCAAGACGTTGACTCGCTGGATGTGGTTCTCGAGCCGGATGTTGGGCTTGCGAACAAGCTGCAGGAGATCTGCGCTCACGAGTAAGTGTCTTCTTGGTTCCTGTGGGTAGAATTAACTTTTCGAGTTTAGATACGAAGAGACTGGTTCTCACAGGAATGAGAGGGGCACGACGGAAGAAGAGCGCGAAGAGTGGAGACTGGAGCGAGATACATGGGACCTAATAAGCCGACTCTACACGTACGTCCACCCATCACAACCTGGCCACTCGCTAATCTCCCCCACAGAGAGCGATCCCTCCCAGACGAATCCGCCCTCTCCCTCCCCACCCCCTCTCAAATGGTTCAACGCAACCCCTACACTCCAGCCTCGGCCCTCGCCCAACGCGCTATCCGCCAACACACAACCTTGCGCGAACTCTACCTCGTCCGCGAATGGCTCCACGATACCGCACCTGCCACACCACGCTCCATACCGGGCATGGGTTCCAACTACCGCGCACTGACAAAACATCGGGTTGTGCATGCACGACGGGGCGTGGGGGCTCAGGCGTTTGTCACAGCACTCGATCCGGATGCGGAGCATAGGAAGGGAGGTGGGGGAGCGTTGGATGCGGATGATGCGGCAGCAGAAAAGGCGCTTTCAAGGGCTTTGTTGGCGCTGTTGAGGGCGGGGAAGTACGAGGAGGCACGGGCACTGTGTCGGGTGGCGGGACATGACTGGAGGGCGGCAATGATTGGGGGTATTACGTCGTTCAAGTGGGATGCTGTTGGTATGTACTATTCTATTGGATATCAGAACGACATAATAACACTACGTTCACTAGCTGAGAAGGAAGAGAACGACCCCGAAGATGGAATGGACGTTGTCCAGTCAGAGGACTGGGTCGGCAACAAACGGCGAAAACTGTGGTCAGATACCTGCCAACGCACAGCGATGAACGTAGGCAACCACTCCCCTTCCTTCCCTGCCGACTTCACCTAACCTTGAACACCTCCAGACTCATGTATCTCCCGAATCCCGCGCGCTAGCCGCATCCCTCGCCCCCGCGCGCCGCACCCTCCCCGCACTCCTCCCACAATGCCGGACATTCGCAGATCACGCTTGGGCCCACACCAGCGCGCTCGTGGAAGAACGCGTCGCGGCTGTCTTAGAGCACACGGGCTCATGGTGGGAATTGGAGGATCAGGATGCGGAGCCCAACGCTGGTGCGTATCCTTATACCTTGTTTGGGGATTAGAGGTTTGACGTGAGGGCTGTGATAGATGCGGATTTAAACGAAGCGACAAGGGTGTGGGAGACGGACGTACGGTCAGCGCTTGCGGGGCTAAGGCATGCGCCTGTGGATGAGGGTGCAGGAGCCGACCACCCGATGCACTGGACCCAGGTCCGTCTACCTCTTACTTTCAACCCAATTTTTTACTCATACGTGATCGCAGATACACTGCATATTGGGTAACATAAATGATGTCTTGGAAATTGTCGCTGAACGACTCAAGAGTGGACTCGACACGTAAGTCTCTGTCCTGGCACGTCCCAGGCATTCTCCTGACATTTTATGGGCTTATTTGAAGAATGCGTGCAAGCTGGATCCGGTTCTTCGCGCACCTCTGCCTATTCCTAACAATGATAAAGCAACCTATCCCGGCAAACGCGAGTGCAGTTATTTTGGAAGCATACATTCGCGTTTTGGAGGTGAGCTCTCACAAACAAGTTCGAGCACTACAGAAATTCTTAGACAGTCTTGCAGAGCGAGAACCAAGGTGATTTGGTTGCGCTGTATGTGAGCGCGTTGGGAGACAATGCGGTGGATCGTTATGCTTTATACTTGGCCAGTGAGTGACGATCTCCCTAGCTTGAATCACACCAACCGATGCTCACACGAAAACAAACCTCAAGGCCTCCCCAACGACCTCCCACGCGACCAACGCAGCAATGCACTCAGTCTCGCACGGCAACACAACCTCCTCGTCGAGCGTGTTGCAATCGCTACCGCAGACCTCATCGCCAATAACGCTATCAAAGTAAACATTTCTCTTCCTCCCAACCACCTAGTGTTGACCCCTATTAAAATAGGAACTCCCACCCCTACGCGGTCCACTGCCAAATATTACAGGCATGAACGACGAACCTACACCAACCGAGCTCCGACTCGTACGCTCTGTCCAGTGGCTTTTGTTCAACGAAGAGACGTGGCAGACGGCAATTTACCAGAGTAATGCGGTTCTGCGATACATGCTCGGTACGCCCCCCTCCCACTTAGCCGATTGTTACACCCCCTGACGCGCGACGCTAGGCATGGGTCGTTTGAACGCCGCCCGAATTCTCATCCAATCTCTCCCGGAGTCCCTCGCCTCGTCGAGCACAGACGGCGGCGAGCTCCTCGGATACATCAAGTTCTTTGGCGTCTGGGACACTGTGCCCGTTATCGAAGCTATCAGGGCCCGAGATCCGGGTGAAGACGGGACAAAGGCCGAGAAGCGAGCTTGGGAAAAGGAATACAAGGTCTGTTCCTCCTTGCGTTGTGGTTATTGCAAGACGAGAGTTGACACGCAGCGTAGACGGCTCTGGACGAATTCTATGAAGCGGCAGTGCAGGTGTTGATTACCTATTGGCTCGAGCTAGAATACGCCAATCCAAGTGAGTCTAACGTTCGAGTTGACTTATGTACAGTGATTGAACCAAGTTCTAGACGAACGAAAACGCGAACGCGTGGAACAATCCCGCATTCGACAGATCTACGTCCCAGAAATGATCTTGCAGCTGCACCACGAGCTATATGCGTCTCGAGAGACTTTCCCCGCGTAAGCCCTCACTCTCCGCTTTCCCCTGCGCCAAAAAATACTCACTTGGGCGGGATTCAGAAACCTCCGCCGCGCACTCCAACTTCCAAATATCGTCGCCGACTCGCGGTACGGAATCTTCAAAGACTTTGTCAGCGCCAGTGGGAACCGGATGCCAGAGTACCTTGGTTGTGTGCGGGAAGCGTCGATTGCCGTGCTTAAAAACGGGATTACAGATCCTGTCCAGGCGGTGGTTGTGTAGAAGTTGCCGCATTGATACAATATACGTGGTATATACGCATATAGCTTGCCCCCTACATAAGAATCGAACTGTAGCGATAACTGGCCACCAGCATACAGATAAAAAGGCCCCAGAGGCCCAACAACATTGTTGTCTGGTGCCGAACCGAGGGTTTACGCCGGTTTGCGCTTTGTGGCGTGAAATCTGCCCATTTATGCAGTTTGAATTATACCGTGCCCGCCCCTGAAGTGGAACGTGACCGGGAAGTGGAACGGTCGGATTTCCACCAAAACTAACTCGATTC
>WSTK01000811.1:0-14264 GCA_019616945.1 Ceratobasidium sp. 414 | reverse complement strand
CTGCACCTGGGAACCCTCAAGAAGTACATTTAGTAGTCCCGAACTTAGGTTAAGTACCCTGAATTGCTACAGTGCGGAAGATGAACGAATGGTGACGTTGTTGATTTCGCACTGCTCGTCTGAGGACGTGTTGAGCTCGCTCGAACTGTCGGACGTATCGGCGTCTGGAACAAGCTCGGGCAAGGATTCATGAGAGGGGGAGGAGGTAGTTGAAGACGTGGCTGGCGTTTGAATAGGTTGTCCAGGAGTGTTCGAGGTGTTCCGCACGCGCGAGAATTGTGAACCGGCAGTCGCCGAGCAAGCGTTTTGGTTATCCTTGAGCGACACCGATCGGGGGAACCGTGAAACACCGCCAATAGGCACCGGCGCAACTCCTCCCAGCGGGGTAGATTCCGAGCGGTTAGCGATTGATCCTCGCGCGACGGCTGAACCAGACGGGAAGCGGGTAGGTTGAGTAACAAAACGATAGCCGACAAGACCCTGTATATTGTTGTCAGCTCGGTATGTAAATGCGGATATAACAATAATCACTCGCCTTTTCGGCCGCCCGCTTTACTTGGCTTTTGTTGCTTGTCTCCTGCATTCGCAGAGACTCTTCGTCCGTGAGCCTTCCCAGGTTCAAGCGAGCCCGAGGTCGGAACCCAGGAACCCCTCCAGTATGACTTTGGTTGCGAACGGGAGATGGCGCCTTGGGTGGGGACACGTCCGCGGGGCGATCGGTCACTCGAATGTATGTTTGTCGATCTTCCGAGTTAGGCAGATAACCAGCCTGCGCCACATTCAGTCAGTACTCTGCCTGTTGGATTCTCACTGCTAACCTACATTTACGCACACGACCTCTGGTTCAGGCTTGGGTTCGGAGTCGACGAGAAAGTCGTGGTCCTTGTCGTAAATCTCGTCGGATTCAAGCGAGATCATCCGAAGCATCCAATAGATCGACCCCACTAGACAGATATCAAATCAGCCCTTAACACTAACTCGGGGTGAGATCCAAACACACCAATATGCTTGATTGCTCGGCATCTCGCGAGATGCTTGCGGAACGGATACGCCAAAATGGAAACAATGGCGATGAACAAACCGAGGGATAGAGGAGTGCAAGCGCTACACAGCGACAGGGCTAGTCCAGCTAGCCTGGCAACTGCATATCGTGGCGCAGGCGACATGAGAGAGAACGCGAGGTAAACCAAAGACACAAGTGCGGCGGTAGTGCGCGAGGTAGAGTACGGCAACGCGTCGCGGTATGGCTGTAGACGGGATCGTGCGGTAGCGAGACCGGAAACCTCTGCTCGATCAACTCGTCATCAGCGCCACATTCACCTGCCCATACTATGTGCGAGGCACTCACTATAATTCAGACTTTGAAACGAGTCCAGGGTGACATTCTTCAATTTCTGTCGGAGCTGCTCCACCCCAACCTGCAACAGCGCTAGAAAATACCAGGCACTGTACGACTTGCGGCCAGGATTCTGCGAGCTGATACCAGAAGGTGAGCTCAGTCGTAATCCCAAGTAGGCATAATAGGGGCAACTCACTTGACCAACTCGTGGCAGTCATGTAGCACAACGATTTGGCGAACAAAGTCGAAAGAGTAAATATACGAATGGCCGACGACGACGAGAACCGAGAAGAAGAGGAAGGGAGAGACGACGATGGCGACGACGAGGGGAACGGAGACAACATCAGTCACGGTTAGGAGGCCGGTGACGAACAGCAAGACGAGGGCGGCGATGAAGAGAAACATGGTAACGCGATAGGGTGCGTGACGAAAAGCTAACACAAGTGCGACGGCAGTGACGGGGAGGTACGACGTAGCGAGGTGGTGGTTCAGCTTGAGGGTGGCTCTGGCGCCAGCGTGACTTTATAGATAACTCGTTACCCCTAGCTGAGTCGGTTCGTCAGTAACGACAAATAGGATGCAGAAGAAGCAGGGGCACCGGCGGGGGCACCGTTTGGCCGACACTCCGACTGCAAATATAAAACCTAGGGGTAGGCCGAACCGCCCTCCGATACGACGAGGACAAGCCCCTATCTGGCTACCTGCCCACATCCAAGGGTACGCATATAAGTGACCATCGGGGTCTGTTTATAACTGCAGGTTTGGAAGCGTACTGGATGTATGGCTCCGTGGGGATGCCGCCCGGAAACTCTGCCCAGCGGTGATCGAAATCCTGTGGGTAAACAAACGTCAACGGTGGGCGCTTAGCTGGTCGGAGCTGGACAAAGAACCCCGCAATGGCCAAGGCACTCGATGAGTACCTGGAAGAATATCTTCTGGTTCTTTCATTGCGCACTTTACGACAAGACCACTAGGGGTATTCTGGATCTCGTTAACCTCCGTTGTCTGAGAATAAAGAACCAAGAGGGCGCTCACATTCCATAACGGGTGAATAGAGGAGAATAAATGCGCCAGCGTGACTTTATAGACGACCCTTTACTCCTATTCGAGTTCGGTTCGTCGGCAACAACAAACCGGATGCAGAAGAAGCAGGGGCACCAGCGGGGATACCGTTTGGCTGACACTCCGACGAAAAATATAGAATATAGGGGTGGGTATGTGACTGAGCCGTCCTGCGGTACAATGGGGCCCACTAAAGTTGCTGGCATCTGGGTAAATGCAAACGCATACATACGAATATTCAGGATTGCCTGCATTTGGGGAGGAGCGGAAGGTCGACGTACAAGTTTCTGTCTGGTGGCCATGCCAAACCATGAAGCTGGAGTAATCTGTGTCGGGCCGGAGTATGCCGAGACTCGGGCCAAACAAATCCCGACTGTGGGCGCCTTGCCGGGAATCCCAACCTGGTTATCCACGCACCTACAACGCCAATTGTGTCAGAATGGAAATAGGCTCTCTTCCCAGCTATGGGGAGGAACGGCGTCCGCCGAAGCCCTGGACGGCCAAAACGTCTGGACGATAGCCCGCCCACCAGCTCCAGTAAACTTGATGAAAATAACGAAATGGAGCGCGTCCAACCTCTCTCAGCACAAACCCCAGATGACGTAAATAATTTCTTCATATTTCATGCATATCTCAAGCGACATCCTTCACTCCGGAACCTATGCCCATTCCCCTCTATTATGTAATGATAGGGAACCACTATAGACGAGTCAGGTTGCGCCCACAAAATATGGAATCTGAAAATAAACCCACCTTTCCAAACATATTCTCAGGATCATACTTCGACTTGATTTCGGCCAGCCGCGGATAGTTACTTCCGAATCTCCGGTGCGACACCGCCTTGCTAGCTAGACGCGCTTCTTCATCGAGGTAGTTGGTATACCCGCCTTCTTCAACCAACTCTGGTGCAAAGTGTTTCGCCCGCGTCTGGACAAACGCCGCGTCAATGGCTCGCGAGGCGATGAGCGCCTGCGGAGTAAATGAAACATCGGACCACCGAAGCAGACTGTTCATATTGAACGCCTACAACCAATATTAGCCGTGAGCACCAGGCATACGCAGTCTAAATTACACTTACCGGCTTTCGATGAACATACGCTGTAGCGTCGCTGGGAACTTTGCTCCAGTTTTCCGGGCTATACAGTTCCCATATGACGACCGACCCGGCAGCCGGAGGGTGATCTTGCGTAATTTTTAACCACGCAGCGAACACGTCCTTTACCAGCTCAACTGGGATGCCAGTGGTGACGGCGGGCACAAAGTTTCCTCGGCTGTGTCGACAGTCGCCGGGGGTCGAGATAGGGTTCTACCAATAACCACCGCTCAATTAGTTGAACAAAATGAACCCATTGGATGACATACCAGCATTTGGTTCAACTTGATGTACGCTAACTGCGCCGTCAGTAACTAAATCGGATGAGAGCAATGTTACCTACGAATTGTCTGATCTTGATGAACAACTGGACCCAACTTGACGAACCGCTCGAACTTCTTCTTCCCTTCAGCCGAATCCCCGTTGTAAAGTAGGTGTAGCGCCAAGACCGGCTAAGCATTTATGTCTGAGAATTACTTCAGAGGATCGAAAAATCCCAACTCACTTGTCCTGTCGGGCCAACCGCAAAGACAAGTGCACCAGTTTCGATGATGCTTCGATCTACCAACCAAGAATTGACCTCAGACATCAGAATGTCCACCGCAGGCGGCGGGAACATAAGGGCTACATAAAATATAAATATTTTACCGAGAGACGAGTGAAACGAGGTCACTTACAGGCTTGATATAAATTCGGTCGTTGTTCATGGAGCCGGAAAACAAACTCGGTGACTACACCAAAGTTGCCTCCGCCGCCTCGTAGAGCCCATAGAAGGTCTGGGTTCTCTGTCTCGGAAGTAGAAACGATGTCGCCTGAGGCGGTGACCACGGTTGCGCCAACAAAGTTGTCGATCACGAGGCCGTGTTGCCCACAAAGCCAGCCAAATCCACCTCCGAGTGTAAGCCTAAGGGGGTCAGGATGGGAGGCAATTCAGGGATAGAAAATTCGCAGAACTAACCCACCTAGAAGAATGAGTCCACATGTCAGGGCAAACCTCGATGGAATAAAAGGGTAGAGCACTCACCGACGCCAGTGTGGCTCACAACCCCAGCGACAGGGGCCAACCCTAGAATACAGTCGGCCAAAAGTGAGTCGTGACCGCCTCTCATAAGCACAAGAACCTCATACCGTGTTTATCTGCGGCTTCATCGACGTGACTCCAGAGCGACCCTCCACCTACATACGCGAGTTTTGACGCTAGGTCAACCCTCACATCATGCATCTTGACCTCTAGATCAATCACCAAACCACCGTCAGAGCTGGAAGCGCCAGTAGGACTATGCCCTCCGCCCTAAATAACGCAAATTGTTCAAACTCTGGCAAGAGAGGTCTACGATTGCACGAACCTTGACTGCGAAATCGATCTTTTGCTGCGATGCGAAAGGCGCTTTGCCTTGAACAAAGGCAAGGATCTGGACGACATCCTCGGCTGTGGCAGGGCAGACGACGATGGCCGCTGTTTTTTCAGCGTTTCCGGCCCAGCGCTTGTTTGAGTATTCGGCGTCCCCGGGAAGGTTAACGGTGGCAGAACTAGACAGAGCGGCGCGAAGCGCAGACAAAGCAGTAGCGTCAATAGCAGCCATGGTTTCTTGAGACTTGCAACGTGGGTCGCAAGCCGGAAGAGATGCAAGAATACACTAGTACTTGTAGTTCCGAGCGCGAACAGCCTCGTGGTGGCCTCGGTGCCCCAGTGCTGAGATCATCGGGCTACCAGCTCCGTGATTCATCTGCCTAACCCTTGGCCCAACGCAGCTGACCGACAAGATTAAGAGATTCATTTTACGCCTGGCCTCGACATGTGGTGGTTGAAAGCACAGAAGTTTAGATTACTCATACACTCCCTTATCAGCCTTAGCACAGCCACACACGCCTGACACACACTCTAGGCGCCCGTGCGTACCATGAACCACTGCAAAACTTGTTTGCATTCGCTAGTCATTCTATTAAACATGCTCACCTGCCCGAACAACCCAGCTGGATCGTATTTGTTCTTGACCTCCACTAGCCGCGGGTAGTTGCTGCCAAACCTGTCCTGAATTTCAGAACGTACGAAAACGGTTTCGTTCAGGTGATGCGGGAAGGCTGCCGCCGCTAGTGACTCTGGAGGGAAATGCTCGTCCCGAGATTGGCCGAAAGCGCCAACCAGTTGATCAATTGCGCATCGCGCCTGCGCAGTAAACTCGGGGTCGGTCCACTGCATCATGTAGCTGAGGTTATAAGTCTTGACAGAATCAGACACGAGAGGCAACCTGATAAAATAAGGGGCTGATATCTACCTTTTGGCGATTCGGGTAGGCTGTGGCACCAGATGGAACAGAGCATCGCATGTCGGGGTGATAGAGCTGAGTGAACACGACCATATTCTCCATTACCGGGTATTGTTTTAGAAACTTGAGCCAGGTGGTGAAAGAGCTCGTGACAAAATCAGTTGGGATACCCGCCGGAATCGCAGGAATAGCCCCTCCGCGGATCATACATAGTTTATCGGCCTTTATGTGTTCGTTCTAAGAACGTGATCGAAACATATTCCAGGGTATTCGGGTTGAAACGGTGCTTACTTGGATTGCGTTTAGTTTAATGAAAGCTGCGAAGAACCGTCAGAAAGGGTCAGTTTGTGACAAACCTAGTGCTTACGGATAGCACCTGAGATATCCCTAACAGGGTTTAGTTTCTTGAACCGTTCATACTTTTTTGCACCTTCCTCGGGGTCGCCGTTGTACACGAGGTGAAGAACCATCACAGGCTGGTTCCAGTGAACTCGTTAAGTGCGTGCTCATCTGGAACCACAAGATTCATACCTGCCCAGTGGTGCCTATGGTATATATCATAGCAGCATTTTCTGCTGGCGTACGCTCCGACAACCACGAGTTGAGTTCAGGAATCACGGTGTCAACCTTCGGCGGCGGAAAAACAAGCACTACCCATATATCAGCTGCACGCATAACCTCTGATAGCAGTTGAGACCAACCACAGGAATATACGTCTGGACGTTGCTCGTGCAGACGATAGACAAACTCGGTGACCACCCCAAAGTTACCGCCACCGCCTCTCAAGGCCCAAAAGAGGTCGGCATTGTCCGATTCAGAGGCTGTGAGGATGTCGCCAAACGATGTAACAATAGTCATTTGAACGACATTGTCGATAACTAGGCCATGTTGCGCACATAGCCAGCCGAAACCGGCCTCGAGCGTGAGCCTAGAACTTATGCTCAGGATCAAAGATAACGTTCAAGTTAAATTCGACAAACCCCCCTAAGAATCATCTCCATCTTAGTTTAGCGTATCTCAAGTGTGGCGCAAACACCTACCGACACCAATATGGTTCGAGACCCCAGAGACGGGAGCCAGTCCTAAGGATCCAGCTTGATATATCAGGAGCCATCAGGAACATTCGCCCACTAACCATGCTCGATCGCGGCCTCTTCGACCTGGCCCCAAAGGCACCCAGCACCAACGTAAGCAAGTTTGGCGTTCGGATCTATGCGGACGTTTTGCATCTTGGGGTGGAGGTCGATGACGATGCCACCGTCACTGCTGGATGCACCAGACGGGCTGTATCCCCCGCTCTGGTGGTGTATAGTAAGGTATAATCGGCCTACGCCACTATTTAGACTTGGGAATATGCCTACCTTGACAGCAAATTCAAGTGGTTGCTGGGACTCGTAGGGTGTTTTCCCTTGGGCAAAGGTCAAGATTTGGACGACATCTTCCGGTGTCGCTGGGCAAACGACAAGAGCGGCGGGCTTTTCAGCATTGGCTGCCCACCGCTTGGTCGAGTACCCATCTTCGCCCGGTAGATACACACCAGCAGAGGGAGAAGATCCAGCACGGAGAGTGGCGAGAGCGGAAGGATTAATAGGAGGCATAGTTTCGCCTGGGGTGGAACCAAGGCAACAGGGTCGGTTTTATAGCACCTCGGTCGCAACCAGGGACAAACTAGATTCCAAATACGAACGACACTGGGCTCGAGCACATTGCAGCACTGATCCCAGATCCATTTCGAGGGCAACAAGGCAGCTGTCAAAGTTTGATCAAATTATCTGCTGCGTGGGTCGTCCGGTTCTGGCCGCTCATGCATAAGTGCTGAACACACAGGCCGAGTCGTCGCTGAGCATGTCGGTAGCGGCTAACCAGTTCTCTCGTGGACGCAGTGGACCAGAACCCAGGGGTGAAGAGACTAGTGGGAAGGTATGGTGACCCCGCAGCCGGTGGAGGATGAGAGGAGAGCTGCCCAACTAGGACCCCTGGAACGCCTCAATCATTGATAATGGAAATTTATTCGCGACAAACATGATAAATTGATACAACCAACTCCAAGCACGAGACATCTTATGCAAGCCATGCTAGTTCATACGCATATACCCTGCGAGACGGCGCCCTAGGCCGCTGGCGCATCGGTAATGGGGAACCACTAATCCAGCTGTCAGCCATCCGTACGCACCAAGGAAAAAAACACAATAGATACCTTGCTAAACAAGTTACCCGGGTCGTATTTGCGCTTCGCTTCAGCCAAACGAGGAAAGTTGCCCCCGAACCGACGATTAGCGACCGCCGCACTCGCCATCTGACTCTCTTCGTCCAAATAGTTTGTGTAACCACCTCGTTGGACAAGCTCTGGGGCGAAATGTTCGCTACGGACGACCATAAAGCCATCGTCCAAAGCTCGAAGCATGCCGGGGGCCTTGTCCGCGAACGCAGGGTCGATCCACTGCATTCCGTGCACAATGTTGAACGCCTGATATAAGTAGAGTCTAAGCCAACGTGTTCATCAACATATTTCAGACGTACCGGATCACGATGCGGGTATGCAGTATAGCTACTCGAGACCGAAGCCACTTTATCAGGATGGTAGAACTCGAGTATTGCAGTCGACCCTTTCGCGGTTGGATTGTTCTTCACCATCTCCGCATAAGAAGCAAACATTTTGCCAACGAGTGAAGGTGGTATTCCAGATGGAATGGCGGGGAGGAAGTTACCACGGAATATTCGGTTTTCGCCATGAGGAGCGTGATGATTCTAAATATGGGTGATAAGAAGAGCCAAGACCAAGTTCCCCTCCAACGTACCAGCATGGCATTCAGCTTGATGTATGCTGAGCAGAAAGATTCAGTATCCCAGGATTCGTTCTAACTACTTGATAGGTAAAATAGACTTACGAATCGCCTCAGATTGGTTTACTACGGGTCCGAGTTTGACAAAGCGCTCGTACTTCCTAGCACCTTCCTCAGCATCGCCGTTATACACTAGTTGAAGAAGCAAAACGGGCTACTCGACAAAATTTAGTAACCAAGATCGGATGTCTCGCAACGAACCCACTTGGTCGCCAGGCCCAACCACAAACGCGACCAGAGCGCTCTCGAGGTTTGTTCGTTCAGCCATCCAAGCGTTGGCTTCGCTAATGACAGCCTCAAGAAGTGGAGAGGGGAATATGAGAGCTATATCCGCGGAACATCAGCATTGCCCAGTCAAGTGGAGATATATATGAGACTTGCTGGATGTATACACGTCTGGACGTTGCTCATGAAGCCGATATACAAACTCGGTCACGACGCCAAAGTTCCCACCCCCACCACGGATTGCCCAGTGTAGGTCTTGGTTTTCGTTCTCAGAAACAGTAAGGATGTCGCCAGAGGCAGTGACAACGGTTGCCTGAACGAGGTTGTCGATAACAAGGCCATGTTGACTACAGAGCCATCCAAAGCCGCCTCCAAGAGTAAGGCTAGTCAAGAGGTTAGAAATAGTCGCGCAAGGGTCAGCAGTCCCACTAACCCGCCTGACAGTTACAAAAAGTAAACATTAGCCTCGCCGAGTTGGCGTTTGCGTGATAGGACTTACCGACGCCAGTATGATTGACCGTTCCAGCAACCGCAGCCAGTCCTTTTGATCATTCATCAGCATGAGTGTCGTTAGGTATCGGCGAATCCAGTAATCCGTACCATGCTCGATCGTGGCTTCCTCAACTTCTGCCCAGACAGATCCTCCTTTGACGTACGCGAGCTTAGCATCCGGGTCCACGCGAACGCCATGCATGTTAGGCTGGAGGTCAATGACAAGACCGCCGTCAGAGCTAGAGGCCCCAGAAGGATTGTGACCGCCACCCTATCAGCAACACTGTTAGTCCAATGTTGATTTCAGGACGTGAGCGTGTGACTTGGCACCTTGACCGCAAAATCGAGTTGCTCCTGGGCAGAGTATGCCCCTTTGCCTTGAACAAACGCCAAGAGTTGGACGACATCCTCGGGCACAGCGGGACACGCAACGACGGCAGCTGGCTTTTCGGCGTTCAGGGCCCAGCGTTTTGTAGAAAACGAAGCGTCGCCCGGGAGATTGATAGTAGCGCCCGGAGAAAGCGCAGCACGGAGAGCGTCGAGGGCAGATGCGTTGATTGAAGGCATATTCGAAGAACTCGGAAAGGCAAAGGGTTGTGATTCCAGGATTTGTAAATAGGTCTAATTTTATACAGTTGCTCCAGGAAGTGAACGGCCACCTGCGGGCAGTAAATGCCTTTTGCCAAGGCGGAGATGCCTTCTTGAGATAGTCGGCCCTTCAAAGCATGGCTATGCGTATATTAAATACTTTGATCCTTCAATCAGCTGAAGATCTCAGGTGACGAGTTCGTATGATCGATCGACTTTTCCAGGGGGTGGCGTTGAGGCTGGGCGGAGCGGAGTCACGTGTAATCGGGCGCCTCCTGCTTGTCCACAAGATTCCAAATAGCGGCGTAATTGTGACGATAGAGACACTTGTACGCTATGTGATGCGTCATAATGTACATTACGACAGATAACTAAAATAATTTACCCTCAGCCGGTGCGAGGATTGCAGATCCTGTAGGGAAGTCGTAAGCTGCCAGGTCGGAGTACTTATCCCTGGAGTGAGCAAGCTACCGCCAGAAGTTGTGCTCACACTGACGCACGATTGTGAGGCGTGTTTGGCTCCGACCCACACGCGCTGTGCGAGTCCACCCCTGTTGATTTGTCCTTCGGGTCACCCCATCAAGTGGTGGAGAGCGGCGAAGGCGAAGAGGGAATCCGGATACGCCAAATAAGGGCACAAGGCAATGGCCAGGACATTCTGGCTTAGATTGCCAGGTAGATGAAATATATAGGGGCACCCATCTACCGATTAGAATCGTGCATGGATTCCTAACGGTATGCTACCTTTGCCCTTCATATACGCGTCCCATACGCCCCTCAGCACCAAAGGTTATTATTCGTATTCATACCTATGTAAATACAACTAGGCAATGCGCTTGAAAACAAGCTCCAAGGCCCGATAAATTCTGTTGGACTCGTTCTTCTCCTTTGACAATGTTACATCAGGCTCTAATGGGCCGAACGATCAACCTGCATGGACTTATAAACGGCCAGCACTGGAAGACGTTCATCGCTTTCCCCCTGGTCCCGCCCTATTCAGCACTGATGTCTCCGAGAGGCTTGAGCCCCCGAACGAAGCTATCATTATCTTATCTTTACCAATGCACCACTTACGGAAGCTTGTGACTGATTATTTGTCTCTGTTTCAGGGAGCACGCTGCCACGCGTTTGACGACGACCTCAACCGCACCTGCACTATCCTTGGCCCTGCTTGCCACCTCTGTCCAGTGATCCATATTTCGGTTACCGTTCTTCGCTTTACACTTCGTCTTCCCGTGTTCAATCAATTTGCCCGAAATGTCAAAGGCCAGTTTTCCTGCACAAAACGGATTGCCACGAACTCACTATAAATTTACTGATCCTGAATCTGCCGTGCTTAGGTTGTGTCGGCCGACATGCCAATGGACGTCCACCCTAGTGCATTCCGACGTTGGAAGTCCGCCCGAACCATGCTTACCTGTGCTATAAATGACTACTTGGCTGCTTCTGCTGGACTTTGCGACGCACTGTCTTCCCCAGCGTGTCATCCCCCTTCGCGATATTCGCTCGAACAAATGCTCTCTGAGATTGACCTTGAATTATCCTCGCTCCAGTTGGAAGAGGAGAAGCTCAAGCACACCCGTGCGACTCTGGCTAATGAGCGGAACCGATCCGGAACTTTAGCCCCGGTCCACAAACTTCCTTCAGAGATACTAGCTGCAATTTTTACACTCTCCAGTGGCCGGTACACCAGGTGCGATCGTACCGCGAATTTAAGGGCGGTACATGTGTCTCCCACCGTTTTGGCCGAGGTCTGCTCCTCCTGGCGCCAGCTCGCACTCCGATCTCCGTCTCTTTGGTCCTATGTCGATGTCATTGTTGCCAATAAGCGAGGTCCACATCACAACACCCAAGCGACGCATTGGGTTGAACGGTCTCAAAATGTTCCCCTCTATGTTTCCGTCCGAGATTGCAACCCTCTATACAACAATAGTCGATATACTATCACCCAGTACCACGTTGAGAAACTCATCAAGTTCTTAGCCCCCCTAATGCACCGTGTTCATGCGTTGGATATGAGCGCTCCTTTGGACCTGAATGTGATGCTATCGTCCGTTATGGAATGTTGGATCAAGAACGGCTCTTCGGATATCGAAAAGACACTTCAAGTATCCAACACCTTCAGGAACTATTCCAGAGAACAATCATACTTCTTTCTTGAACCTGCATATAATGCCTCAGCCAAGATAGCGGAGTTTAATACCTTTTTTGGAACCATTACTAGACTGTTCGTGCGAAACTGTGGCATCTCCAAACTTATCGCGTTCCACGAAGGGCTGGTAGAGCTGCACCTGGCGGAACTCGTTCCATATCGCGGCCCGACACAACAGCAACTTGTGGCGATGCTCGCTGCGTGCCCTAGACTTCGTATCCTTGCACTCGCCAACTGCTGGATCGGGCCATCGGACGAGACCCCGAGCCCCGTTACTCTTAACTACCTCCAGTCGTTGTCCCTTGAGATGGACGATACAGGATATGGCTTTGCGCATGTGTTTCCTCTCCTGCTCATCGGATCCGATGCTTTGAGTATGAGCCTGACTCTGGAGGACAACCCGGAATTCATCGCCGAACTCAAAGTGCTCTTCAGTCGGACAAAAGTGACAACGCTCTGTGTTCGAGAACGTCATCGTCAATCGTTGACTGCGCTACTGTGCCCGATCCCGTATCTTGAAACTCTGGCAATCGACCACTTTGATATTTATGGGCAAGCCTTTCAGCACTGTTTCGGGGCGAATAGCGATGGCCGCAATGAAGTGTTATGGCCGCGTTTGCACACGCTGTATCTTAGGAACGTATCGATCGACGCAAGCTGCCTTCAGAAGCTTGTGTTGCTCCATCCTTCCATCAAAAAGCTGCATATTTACAGGCCTTTCCCTGCTGGAACGCATGCCAAATTCATGACGGACGAGGAGTGTGATCATCTAGGCGAGCTGATGGATATGGTAGAGGATTATCATATCGATTTTGGTTCGGGCAACGGCCCAATTGATACATGGGACTTCGTGATCTTGGAAGAATAATGCGATATTTGTGGTGAGAGGCGTAAAGGCCCCAGAAATGCGTATATTCAAATTATGTTGCTATTAGAAATGGTCCTCTCACCGTAGCGCGAACCAAAGGGGCGTTGGCCTATCAGCGCTACGGAACAGTGGTTAAATCGCCATTAAACCACCGGTGGGTGTGTGGCCTGGTGTGGGTGGGTTCAAGGGTGCAACGACGTTGATGTTGGCTACGGGTAATTTGTCCTTGAGTGATCCCGTAAATGAAGGACTTGGTTCTTTGGAGACTCACATAGAAGGTTCCTTGGCGAGTTGGAAGTGGAAAACGAGCCGGATTAGATTGGCCAAGTCGTTGGATCTCCTGGTTAAAAATGCTTAATGACCCGGAGGGGACCATGTTCGCTTCCTCCATATCCTGGAGCACAACGGAGCACCAGAACCGGCAACCAGAGCCAGATGCATCAAATTTATACTGCTCACGCCTGTGCTTGGTGATAAGGCCCAAAACCAAGCCAAGCGTGACATCCGCAGAAACAGGGAAGCTGACAGCAGCCACGGTGGAAGGGCTCGTTGCATAAGGGACTGGGTGGATCATCAACCCTCCGGTGGAGCCATCAAGGCCTACTATCGTCATATCTAGGACAACAGAGTGTTGGCTGGCCAAATAAAGAAAAATGCGCCAGTGGAGTACTGAATTCGGCTCTTGTGGGCAAGCAGAAAACCCAGTCAAGGTAATCCGTTCAACTAAGCGAGTTCTGTCGTCTTGGCCCAGCTGCCGGTCAAAGATATTGGGGTTAGACATTGTAGCTGGTCAGGTTGTTAAGGTAAGGTAAGGCTGAGGGAGCGAGAGGAACGCGTCAGGCTCGGGTGCGCACGGTGAGAGGGAATAACCAATGGCTATGTCATGCATAAGGCGCGAGCAAGACTAAATACATTAAGAATAGGGGTCAGGGGCGGCCGGACCCTCAGCGTCGGGCTGGGCCGCTCCATACTCCGCAACAGTCAATATACAGTGAGCTAGGGGCTGGGCGCTGCTGCCGGTGCCAGTGTGGTACATGTTACGGCACGGTCTATCGGTCGGCTCAGCCTCCGGCAAGGTCAATTGGGGGGCGCAAGCGCCGCCTTTGGCAGCGCGAGTGTGGCCAGATCCCCCCGAAGCGTCAACTTTTACTACAAGTAGGTTTTGGGACAGCCGGGAATCTGGTGAATTCCATCCGAAGCTGGGAGCTTCGCCCAAATCTGAGATATTTCAGGTAAGCCTGATATCATCGATCTATAACACTGTGGAAACTAGATCGGCGGGATTTTGGCCTAAATTGATGCAGATTTTGGGATTTGGGTCAATTTAGGGTGATC
>WSTK01000810.1:0-14268 GCA_019616945.1 Ceratobasidium sp. 414 | reverse complement strand
GAATAGTACACCGAACCGGTCGTCCACTGGCGGAACGTCGACTGGTTGGTCGGAGGAGGCGTGAACGGATTGTAATAATCGCCTTGACCACCGACGTGCAGGAGCGTGGTCGAAAAGTTTTGCATTGCGAGTTTGAGAGCCCAGTCGACGGCCCAGAGGCCAGCGCCAAACGAATCAGAGATACCGGTGGAACCACCACAGGCACCCGTGTTGGTTTCGAGCATGTAGAGGGGTTTACCGGCATTTTGGACTATACGCGAGAATTCGGTGTATTCCGAGGCGTGTTGCGAAAGGAGTTGGTGCGAGAGATAGTTGCCAAAGATGTCTTGGGGGACACGGACCTCGCCAGTACCGCAGTTGTCTAAAAATGATTAGCAAGACGGAGCACGATGTAATGAAGAAACGTACTGTTTGGATACCGCTGAATGGTCACAATCTTGAGCTCATTCGCAAACCGGTCAAGGTACCCCGCATTCGCAAGCTGGACATTCGTCCAGTCCGAATTACTGCTCGCACAGCACGTGCTCGGGCCCATGAGCATCTGCTTGTTCGTGTATCCACGCAGCAACCCGGGTCACCCACGTTGATCCCCAGTCAAACCAGGACCATCTGATAGTAACATCGATTGACCGGGTTCCAGCCACAGCCGAGGAATGTCGACACTGAACGAATCAACCTGTGCTGCGACTGGGACGACCACCATCGGCACCGCTAGGACCCCAAAAATCCAACCCGCCGCCCGTCTTCTCTCTGCTCTCTCTCTTACAAACTAGTTTTTACTCTTATACCTGGCCTGTGCCACTAGCTACATCACTCTCATCCATTTCTGTGGGCCTTCGCCATGCCTGGAGCCACGAAAAACGCTCCAACAACCGGGAAGACAGCTCGCACTATCCCGACCACCCAGACAGCAGACCCTGCGGCCCCCGCAAACCCCGACGCCACCCAGGAACTGGAGCCAGAGATCCACATCCCGACCAGTCCAGAAGCCGCCATCGGCTTCCTAATCAGCCAAAACCTATTGACTAAGAAAGATGTTGAGGCCATAGTCCCGGGCACTATTTGCGCTATGCTGAAGACCGTCGCCACGCACAAACAGCTGCCGCCTATCTTTGCTGCTATTATCTCTGCGATCGCTCTCGTCACCCCTAGCGCCCTGGATATTAGCAACATCATCTTCAGCAGGGTTTGCGAAATTGACAAGAAGATAGACTCGATAGATACCAACGCACAGAAGTTTATCGAACTAGCCGAAAACCCCATGCCGCTGGAGGAGGACCTGGGAGGCAAGGTCGATCAGCTGATAAGTGCCGTTTCCAAATCTGCTGCCAGCGCCGAGGCAGCCGAGAAGGCAGCGGAAGACTCTCACAAGTCGCTCACTGCTTTCGTAGATGCGCAGAGTGCTCTAGCTGCTAAAGATCTGGCACAGCTTCATTCGCTCCAAGAGACACTGAAGAAGACGGAATCGCAGCTCTCGGAGCATTCTCATGCTTACAGACAAACTAAACGACAACTTGCGACTAGTCAAGAAGAGTCTGCAGGGCTTCGCCAACAGCTCCAATGGATCCGAAGCGAGTGCTGGTCTCTACGGTCCCAGCTTCACCTCCAAGACAACACAGAACAAAGCAGCATCGTCCAGACGCTAAAGGATCTAAACCGAGAGGTTGACGATGTCGGTCGTCTGATTTCGGAGTATCTATTCGACAACTACGTACAAAAGGTCTTCGGCAAAGGGCCCAGCGTTGTGACCGCCTTGGGCGCACACCACTTGCCCGAACTGAAGGCGTTACTCGGTCATGTCGATGGGCGGCCGTCACTTGTTGCTGCCTCGAATGACGTCGGTATGCCTGCCGAAGACTTTCTCGATTATGCAACACGCACCCTGCTTTGCAAACACCTCTGTGGGAGAGTCTTCAGTCCGTTCCACCCCGCGGCTGACCCGTCCAAGAATGGTGTTGTGGCCGCTATCTACGATGACGTGCAACGGCGGGGTAAGTTTCTTGTCATAATATTTTAAAATTGCGTGCTAACCGCCATTGCTACTATTGTTGCTGTTGCTATTGCAGAACCACAAGCCGTGGCTGCGAAGTGGCGGGCCAATTGTTTCAAGAGCATCTTCAAACCTGAAGGTCCAGACGCGGTTGCACAGCACGTCAACGTCGTTGTCCAAGAGTTTGTTGAAAGCAACTTGACGCCACTGTTAACATACTTCTTTGGACAAGCGCCGGGGGTCAGGCTCGAGCATCAGCACTTGGTCCGTCTCATTCAATTGTTTAGGATGGCATGGGACTGGAACTCGATGCTAAGAGGAGAAGTGATCATGCTTGGCGACTTCTATCTGACTTATTATGCCCCTATGCACCGTTTCGATCCTAGCTTGATGGGCGAGTTTGAGCCGGATTCACGTAAATCTCAACCGAAGTACATCCTGGGGACTCTCGGTCTTGGCTTGTTGTCCTCTCGTGCAGTGGGCGGCGGGAAGGCTCCCGAGGTGACAGTAGTGTCCAAGGCTACAGTAGCTGGGATGAGCTTGTACCGGTAATTCGGCAGCAAGGTGAAGCCATCTTTTACCTCGCTTCGTTGATACTTACATCTGGCAATGGCAGGTATTGATCCTCCTTGAGTGACGCTTGAGGCGCACGATCTAAATTATTCTGCCGTTTGAGCGCTGAGCGATCGGTTGCGGTATCAGGTTGCTGGATCTATTTATATGTACATCCGTGAAAATAGCATGTTTTTATTGTAATAATTATATATGAACCGGAGAGTGAAAGTAGCCAATGCGCATCACGAATGAGCATCGGGCCCGGGTGAAGCTGATGCAATCGCACGCTACGCTTCGTCCTGAGCGGTAGTTGGTGGTTAAAGGGTGCAGATACCGCCACTGCTTGCCACCTGACCATCACGGAGTGGCAACTACATCGGCAAATGGGGCAGTTGCTTTTAAAGTGCTTTAAAGATGTCTGTATCTTTAAAGGACTTCAAAGCACTGTAAACTCTTCATAGGATTGCTTATAAACCACTTCAAAGACACCACCTGGCCTTTCAAAGTACTTCAAAGACACCACCCTAACCTTTCAAAGTACTTCAAAGCCAAGGGTCTTGTTGTCAAACACGTTGTAAATAAACCTATGCTTCCCAAGATTATGCTTCTATACAAACATTACCCAGTATGGATTGGCTAACTTTTACTTTGTTGAATGTAGCTTTGACAGGGTGCATATACTCATGAAATAGTGCATATATTCACATATCATGTTCACCCCGTGAGCAGAACTATGGGTAGAAACAACACAAGGTTTATATCGACAAGTACACCAAAAATGTACCCAAAAAGTAATGTATAAACAAGCAAGTCCAGCGTGGTCTGTCAAACACTGGAGATTCTGAACAAAAACAAAAACAAAAACAAAAACAAAAACAAAAACATCATCCCTGTAGCACAGTCACCACCTACAAACACCAAATAGTAGGTCACTCCAAAAAATCATCTGACAGATCGCTGTCACCTTGCAGATCACATGGATCACTTTGGGCAGCAAGGGCCACAGCCTCGTTGATCTGTCCAATTGACCTGGTTGTTGTGACAAAATTCCACTATAGGTAGCCATTGTGCCCAATCATTCTGGCTGTAATTGCAGAAAGTGCGTAGGTAGGCTTCCAGCCATTGGTTGGTTCATTCCGCCAATCCATCGGTTTGGGGGTGGAAGGTGGTGGAGAATTGGGGTTCCTCTCTGAGTCACTTGTACAGTGCTTTCAGGAAGTAGCTATTGAAGGAAGGCCCTCTGTCGGATATAGCTACTTTTGGTATCCCATGGTGTTTCCACACTTCCCTGATGAAGATTCTTGCTACTCCTTCAGCATCTGTGGATTCATTGCAGGGTATGAAGTGCACTTGTTTGGAGAATCGATCTACTACCACTAGGATGCTGTCGAATCCCTCTGATTCAGGTAGCTTGACAATGAAGTCATAGTTGATTTCCTCCCACAGCTCATTGGGAAGGTCAATGTTCTTCTGGGGTGTTGCTTGTTTCGATTCCTTGGCCCAGTTACATGTGTTGCATTCCTCGATGAATCGGTTGACCTGTGTCTTCATTCCTGGCCAGTAGTATCATTGGCTGATGAGTTCAAGGGTTCTTGCCTGTCCCTGGTGTCCTGCTATGGGTGAGGCATGGTGCTGTTCCAATATCCTCTTCCTAATCTCGGGGTTGTTGGGTATGATGATTTGATCTTTGTACCATATTAGTCCTTCCTCCCATTTATATTTCCAGAATTGCTTCTGTATGGAAGGGGGGAGTGATTCCTTCTCTTTCATGCTGGAAATGAGGGTACCAAGTGACTTGTCTTCCCCCTGGGCTTCCTGCATGGCAGAGATGAGGTTGATCTCAATCTCTGCCTGAAATCCTAGGAAGCACTCTTGTCATGACCCACTTAAATAAACACCATGACCTAAAACAGAAAGACAATAAAAGGGTGGTAACAGGGGAACCAACCCTTATAACACGAAACCGACTTCAAGTCAGAATCACGTGACTCACCACCCATTACAGTCATGTGACTCACTACCCATTACAGTCATGTGACTCACTACCCATTAATCTCTCCCATGGGTAATGAGGAGCAAGTAGTAGTGATAAACAGATGACTCAGCTTAACACATGACCCTTGGACCCAGTGCGGCTCCTATAAGATTCGGAGCCACAACAAACCCTGTGATCCTCACACGTGACTGATAAACAAACACATGTGACACTCTGAGACTACCCCAATGATCCTTCAATGTCACACGTGATCTACTGCGGATTGCGCAGCTGTGAAATGACTCGGGAGGACTCGTGAATATATAAGAGAAGGTAAAGCAGCCTGAGAACCTCAGATTGCTTCACCTCGTCCACCACCAGACTCGATTAGCACAACTACCAGTAAAACTAACTAGAACCATATCAATACAAATACCGAAACCATCAACTATACAAACACGCAGCCACTACATAAGGATAAAGAACGTACGAGAAAAGACAGGTCTTGACAAGGAAGTAGATGTGTACATAGTTAACATTGGTCCCCACGACATGGTCTTAGGCATGTCTTGGTTGAAGTGCCATGACCCTTACATCAGTTGGGTAAACAAAACTCTGGCATTTACCTCAAAATACTGTGCCAAACACTGCTTGGAGCATACTGTGCGCATACCTTTCAACCAGACCCCTGAGGACGAAATAGCCACCACCACCTTGCTCCCAGACCATTACAATGAGTTCTCTGATGTTTTTGTGGAGTCTGAAACTACCCCATTACCACCTCACTGCCCCTACGATATAGCCATCAACCTCAAGGAGGATGCTGTCATGAGTTGACACATATAATTGAATTATGATTTGACATTGATCGAATGACCGACAAGGGGATCGATGTCGGGGTCATGTGACCCTCATTACCTAACACAGGGTTCAACATTGATTGAGCTGCTGATTGATGGATCGATGTCAGGTCTCTTATCTATTGTCTGATGTTTCCCTCAGCTGATGTGTGTATTGGTCATGGTTTTGCATATCCTGTTGCCAATAGAAGTTACCTAACATGTATGCGTTCTACCATGTACTGAAAGTTTTATGTCAGACCTTTGGTTCTCTTCCTGTATTTGTATGAAGGCAAGTTCTGGCAACAAGACCAAGAACTTGACCTCTTCTCAATAAGAGTTTACTGTTCCCTATTCCTTGAACTTAAAGACTTAGGGGAATGCGTGAGCGTGACACTAGGTCAAGTTCTTCTGCTCTACACCACCGACTCGACCCTTGTTGTCAATCGCAAGACCCTTGCCGTTGTCCTGGCCCTTGGTGCCATCGCTCGTGCCCTCATCGCTACAGCACTCATAGCCACCACACTGATTACCATGTATTACCTATCACTTGTCGGTTTCGTTGTGCTTTTACTCCTCTTTCGGGTGCCTTTTCGCCTCACAGAGTGAACCAGGCTGGGCACAGCTCTCCTTTTTTATATACCTCTTGAGACCCCTCTCATTACTCGTCCCACCTTAATTGGCAAGTTACTGCCAAGACTGTCATAAGCGCCCAGCAGGGTTAGCAAGACACACAAAGTCAGACCAGTGGTCTACGGGAAAAGAGACCTTGAGCTGGGAATCTACCACCCCAGTACACTAGATGTCCTTAGTCAGCAAAATACCCGCTTGCAAAAAACCTGCTGTGCATCACGCTTGTCCAAAGCTGTCGATCACAGATAAGGATTGTTCAACACTAGGTGTGGAGCAAAGGATTAGTTGATTTGACGTACCTGCGGCCCCCAGTGGCAATATAGGAAGAGTCATTGGTCCTTCCATTGTCCTCAACACCTCTTTTGAGCTAGGCCTAGGCCCACATTCCGAGCTCCAAGACATTGTCCCCACTCTCCCCAAGTGGTACAACTTCCTGCGCCCCCATTACCCATCCAAAGCAAGTATTCGTTATTCAAAACATCCAGATTGTCATCTAATCTGGAATCTCTTCTAAGTGAAAAGAGATGAATCCACCCAGTGCCAAATCTGCTTCTGGTTCCACAGCACCAATACCTGCTTCAAACTCGTTTGCTTAGACGAATTACTGGAGGAATCAGGCCACATCTTCTTCGAAGGGATCAGCCTCCCCAGAAACAACAAACAACAACTCAAGAGCTCGAAACACTACAATCCAAGCCCCTTCATCTCCGAAGTAGGCTCTGCTTTCTGTAGCATCTGCCAGAAGCCTGCTGATTACTCTGCTGGCCCAAGGTGCCCATTCTGCCCAAAGAAAAAGGCAAACCACTACCACCAACAGATCCCAAAAAACTGTTTATAATCAGCAAGTATAACCCTACCAATGAGAAAAGCTTGGTCTAACCAGCATTCCCTTCAGTGTGTTTTGAGTGCACCCTGCACCATGACCTGTTTGTTAGTGGGTTGCACGCGCATATAAATGCTATTGAACAAGGAGTGTGTTCTTGGGGACCTCTGGAATTAAGAGGGCTGAATAAATTAAGTTGGTCATATCGAGTTATACAAAGCAGAAAAGGGGAAATCAAAGGATCAATCGGCTTATACATTAGTGAGTCAAAAGAATTCGCTATCCAATACCTGTTCACCTACCAAATCTAAAAACGAGGAGAACATACTCTCCATATTCACAACTTTCCACCAGAACTCATTTGTCCGTGGTCCGAGGCATTTTCCAGCACCTTCACTGAAGATCCGCCCACTTACCAGGACCACATCCAATCCCCATGTTACCTTGATGTAATTACAGGACTATTTGATCCACCCAGCTACTCCTCTACCATCCTTCATGATCTCCAAGTAACATTCAATGAGATCCATAGCAACATCAGAGTAGAACAGAGGCGTGTGAAAAGAGCCCTTGAAGATGTCTGTACCCTCCTCCAGCGCACCAAGCAGAACAGAATGGAGTAGCTTTTCAAGTGATCAAAAGTTGGAATGGATTGGATCGCGTGTAGCCTCTCTTGTAGAAAAATTCGCAGAATTCGATTCAGATTTGGAGGAAGTTAAAAATGATGTAGACTCCATAAAAACCGACCTTGCAACTATTATGTCTGGTTTTGAAATGAGGATTAACAGAATGTTTATCGCTGTCCATACCCAAATGGCAACCAACAAACAAGAAGCAAACCAATCCTTCCAACAACTGAACCAGGCTATTATTGACCTTTGTGCCTTGCTGACCCAACAGCAAGGAATGCAAGGCAGACAACAAGGCACCCAAACCGGTGGACAACAGAGTATCCAAGGAGGGCAGCAAACCACCAGTTCCTCTCGAAGCCTGAAAATCAACAAGCCAGAAAAATTCGACGGAAGTGATCTGGACAAAACAAGTGAGTTTGTAGTTGCCTCCCAGCTGTACCTCTGTGATGGTGCAGCAGGAGCAACTGCTGAACAGAAAATCACCTTTGTGATCTCCCTTTTAACTGGCTCCGCACGAATGTGGGTACAACCATTTTTGGAGCAAGATCTGCAGGCAGGAATGAACCAAGCACTACAAGTTCCTTGGCTCCATGATGAAGCCGCCTTCTGGACAGAATTCAATAGCCGCTATGCGGACGTCAATCGAAAGGACACATATAGGGAGAAACTCCTGAAATTACACCAGACCACTGGTTCAGTACAGGAGTACCTTACCAAGTTTTACGCCTACTTGAACCTGCTGGGTTATGGGGATACCGAACTCTGTGATCGCTTCTACCATGGACTACATGACAAAGTTAAGAAGTTGTTCTCCTACCAAAACTTCAAGCATACTTCAGCTACCTTTGTGCAACTAGTACAGCATGCGCTTACTGTCGATAAACACCTGTTATCCATCAACACATACAGGAACACCTCACATGCCTCCACCTCCAAGGCAACAGCGTCTCAACCCCAAAAAACAGCCCAAGCTGCAGGGACCCCAGGGCCCAGTTATGAAAGATTCAATGCAAATGATGCAGTCTTCATGAGGGGAGCTGACAGGAAAATAGTCAGGGGTACCATCAAGAGCATTGGAAGGAATACTGGGGGAAAGGCAGTCCCAAATGTACAATGGGAGGGTACTACAAACACAGTTCAAATCCCCTTCAAGGACCTACAAAAGAATACCCGAGTAAGCAGTGCACCACCAGCAGCTGGCCCAGTCATGGTCACTCCCCTGAAGGATAACAAGGGACCGGCGCCCATGGATCTTGATAGTGCTGGAAAAGGAAAAAGTCCGTTCACCTGCCACAACTGCAGAGGCAGAGGACATGTGGCAGCAAAATGCCCCACTCCTTGAGCGATGTCAGGCTTCGAAGCAGTAGTAGTGGAGGAATCAGATTCTGATGATGAGGCTACTTTAAAAGGCAACACCTAAACCTCAAACGAGGCAAGGTCTTAGGTGATGTCTTAAAAAATGTGGAAAACACGAATGTGCAGAAAGAAATGGAATGTCTTAGTATAGGAAATGAATCCCAGCTCCATTTATACTTTCACACACACCCATTAAAGTCCTCAATCGAAACTCAATCCACATATACCGCAAAACCGTTCCATGGCTGGGCTATGGTTGATACCGGGGCATCAACTGCCTTCATAAACTGAAAGCTTGTACAAGAATACTGAGTCCCAATAAAAAAGCTAAAAAATCCAAGAATGCTGAAAGTAATTGATGAAAGGGGGATATCGTCGGGTAGGGTGGAAGAGTTCTGCACTATTGATTTAGAAACCTTTGGCCACCAAGAGGAACTAGACTGCTATATAGTCGATGTTGGGTGACATGACATTGTACTAGGCATGTCCTGGTTACACAAACACAACCCCCACATCAACTTCAAGGATAAAACCCTATCCTTTACATTGAAGTTCTGCCATGAAAACTGTTTAGAAAGATCCACAAGAATAGCCTTCGGAGAAAATCCTGAAATAGAGTTAGCTACAACCGAAGAATTACCTGAAAATCTCATGGAGTTTAAGGACGTGTTTGCGGAGGAAGAAACAACTCCATTACCACCCCATCGCCCCTACGACATCACAATCGACCTAAAACCAGATGTGAGACCCCGGCATGGACCTGTGTACAGTGTTGGGGTAAAGGAAGATGAAGAACTACAATCCACCTTAGATCGTCAGATGAAAAATGGATTGATCAGACTGTCCAAGTCTCCCATGGCTTCACCAGTCATATTTGTGAGGAAAAAGAATGGAAAAATGAGAATGGTTGTCGACTACCGCCAGTTAAATGACATGACCATCAAGAATGTCTACCCACTCCCTAAAACCAATGATCTCATTGAAAAACTACGGGGTGCCAAGATATTCACCAAATTTGACCTCAAGTGGGGTTACAACTTAGTTCGAATCAAGGAAGGTGATGAGTGGAAGACAGCCTTCAAGACGAAATATGGGCTGTTCGAGTACCTGGTGATGCCTTTCAGATTGACGAATGCCCCTGCCACCTTCCAGCACTTCATGAACAACATTTTTCGTGACCTTTTGGATGTGTACGTCATAGTCTACTTGGATGACATTCTAGTGTTCTCCAAGAATAGAGAAGAACACCGTCAATATGTGGCTGAAGTGTTGAGACGTCTGAGAAGACATCACCTGTACTGTAATCTGGAGAAGAGTGTTGGAATGCAGCAACCAACAGCGAGGTCAACAGTACATGGCACAAGCTAGGGTTGAACGCTTCCTATTGGTGTCCCATGTTCCATGGGGATGTACACGTCACCGTGGAGATGGTGACAAGGGTGAGTTATGCTATTTGTCCTGTTCCGACCTGGTCTTCTTTGTTTGGTGTGGACATGGACATGCTTCCTTCATATGAAGAAGCCATGGACCTTTTGTAATATGTTCTTTGTTGTTACCTTTGTCATGGCTACATGTGATTGGCTCCCTTGTATGACTCGGTCGCCACCTCACATGTATATAAGGAGTGTCTCTGGAGAGCCAGAACTCCATCCATTGATACATCTGTATATCCTCTGTCTTGTCATCTCCCTGGGTGTGCTATCTACAAGAAAGGACTATAGTGAAGGCTTTAGCGCATCACTGTCTTGTTCTAAGAAGCCACAAAGAGCTTCTTTGAAGTAGACGAAATCAACTACTTGGGGCTTATAGTGTTGCCTGACGGAATCAAGGTAGACCCGGAGAAGGTTACAAAGGTTGTCGACTGGGCAACTCCCAAGAACGTTACAAACATCCAGGAATTTTTGGGATTTGTGAATTTCCATCGGTGCTTTGTGCCAAACTACTCCAAAGAAGCCAAGGCGTTATTTGACCTGTTGCAAAAAGGAGTGGACTGGAAGTGGGATCAGGAACACCAGGTGGCTTTTGACACCTTAAAGAAAGCCCTGGTATCAGCCCCCTTGCTCATCCAGCCTGATCCATCAAAGCAATACTTCCTTGAGTGCGACACCTCTGACTATGCAACGGGTGTGGTGCTGTCTCAAAAGGATGACCAAGGGAGGCTGCACCCAGTTGCATACCTGTCCAAATCCATGTCCCTGGCTGAGAGGAACTACAACATCTACAATAAGGAGCTCTTGGCAATCATCAAGGTGTTTAAGGAGTGGCATCATCTGCTGGAGGGTACTGAGTTGCCAATCCAGGTCCTATTGGACCACAAGAACCTTACATGGTTCACTACGTCAAAGCAGCTAAATGCGCAACAGGCGAGGTGGTCTGGATTCCTGGTGGACTATAACTTTGAGATCCTGTACCGGCCTGGGAGCCAGAATCAGCGTGCTGACCTCTTGTCTCGCAAGGAGGAGCACAGGCCTGAAGGGGGGGTGAGTGTCGCGCTATGCTCAACCCTAGCATCTTTTTGCATGCCATCGAAACACACTCAGACATTGATGTGCAGATCAGGGATGCACTCCTGGAGGACAAGTGGCTCGAAAAGGTGATTAAGGCCTTAAGGGACAACGAAAATGTCAAAGACTAGGAATGGAGCGATGGGCTACTGCTGTATAAGGGAAAGGTCTTCATACCACACAACAAAAAAATCCAAAAGAACATCTTGGAGTCCAGACATGATGCACCATCAGCGGGACATCCAGGACAGTTCAGAACAGTGGAACTCATTACTCGAAAGTACACATGGCCCTCCATCCGAAAAGCAGTCAACATCTACATCGCCCATTGTGAATCATGCATCAGGAGCAAGCACAGCAACCAGATGCCGCCAGGACTACTCAATCTGATCGAACTGCCCAATAGACCTTGGGAAGAAATAACATACGACCTCATTGTAGGATTACCCCAATCCGAGGGGTTTGACATGGTGTTCACAGTAGTTGACCATCTCTCCAAAATGGTACATTTTATACCAACTCACTCCACTGCCTCAGGGATAGATGCTGCCAACCTTTTTGTTAACTACGTCTGGAAGCTCCATGGTCTACCAAGAAGGACCATCTCAGACAGAGGCCCGAACTTCAACTCTCAATTCCTGAAGCAACTATATGCACACCTGGATATCAAGCCCTCCTTCTCCACAGCCTATAGGCCTCAGACTGATGGACAGTCGGAATGAGCCAATCAAGTAGTAGAAGGCTACATAAGGCACTATGTGTCGTGAGCCATCCAATTAATGCCTCACCAGATCGCGACTCGAACCAACGACCTTCATGTAATCGACCACATAACCTTTGGTGCCCCTCGCTAGCTCTCTGTCTAAGTCCCTCAGCGCTTAGCTGGGGGGGTCACGTGATCTACCACTCGGTGGCTATGCTCTCTAAAGGTATTACATTTCGAGTGGGAGTGGTAGTTTTACATAATCATTTTAATTAGTAATAAACCTGACTTAGAGATATTCGTACCTCGCCCGCGGGCATTAACATTGGCCCGCGGCTAGGGGGCAGGGGAGCGCAGTGTCCCCAGCGTCGGTGTCTGGGGGTGCCGCGCATACACCTTACATAAACATTCCTTACCAACTTTCTTTTACTCTGAGTCAAGTACTATGACTCCTACACTCTTTCTATTTGCTAGATATGACTCATACCTGTACGACTCCTCTTATGACTCGCATACATGTATGACTCGACTGTGTCTAGATGATATATATACAGTGGAAAGCAAGTCTGAGGACCTCAGCTTGCTTTACCTCGTCATCTCACCTCTTGAGAGACACCTAAGTAGCAGCCATCAGTAATCCTTTAAGGGATTACTTTCGCCACAAGACCAAGGGTCACACACAAGGAGTGCTCTTACATAAGAGGCTCCTATCGATAAGTCATCGGTCACAAGGACCTTTGAGCACCGTCTAGACTCAACTCTACTGCAACCTTGAGAAGTGTTTCTTTGAGGTCACCAAGATCGACTACTTGGATCTCATTGTATCGCCTGATGGTATCAAGGTGGACCAGGAGAAGGTTAGTAAAGCGGTGGACTGGGTCACTCCAACCAATGTCACCCAGGTCCAAGAGTTCCTTGGGTTTGTCAACTACTACAGGCAGTTCATACCTGACTACTCCAGCGTGGCAGCACCCCTCTTCAAGCTACTGTGTAAAGGTCAATCTTGGGTGTGGGATTCAGACGAAGACACTGCTTTTGTGCATCTGAAGCAGGCCCTTGTCTCAGCTCCTCTGTTGATTCAACCAGACCCCGCGAAACATTTCTTTGTCGAATGCGATGCTTCTAACTATGCCACCAGGGCAGTTGTCACGACCCGCCGTTTCTGTCTTTCCCGGCCCTTGCCGATGTCTTATCTAGTGGCTACATTCGTTTGTATATGTTGTCTTTCAGTGTATTTAGTGTGTTCATAACGTATAGTATATGCTGTCTATGTACAACGAGTCCTGTGGTGGACGAGGTAAAGCAATCTGAGATCGTCAGGTGGCTTTACCTCTCCTTATATACATGTACTCTAGTTGAGTCATTGGTTGTGTAGGCCGCAGCCAGTCATGTGTGTCGTTGAGCTATCATTGGACGGTCCGGGGGCGTCACGTGTGTTTGTTTGTCAATCATGTGTGGTGTTACTTTGTTTTGTCAGGCAGTATGGATTTTGCGGCTCTGAATCTTATAGGAGCCACTCAGGGTCCGAGGTCACATGACGCTTAGTCAGGTCGCAGGTCGCAGTAGCATTGCAAGGGAGAGATGTTGCAACTGTGAGTTAGGTAACCACCGTAAGCACCAGAGTCATGTGACTGTAACAGGTCATGTGATTGGGTAGTTCTACTTGTTATTGAGTGAAGTCATGACTTATAAAAATGGGTCATGACAGCAGTGCTGTCCCAAACGTGTGACGATGGCAAGCTGCACCCAATCACCTACCTATCCAAGTCCATGACCCCTGCCAAGCGCAACTATGACATCTACAACAAAGAGTTGCTGGTGGTTATAAAGGCCTTTAAGGAGTGGCAACATCTGCTGGAGGGAATGGCAGTCCCTGTTCAGGTCATTTCGAATCACAAGAACCTGGAGACCTTCAAGACATCCAAGCAGTTGAATGGCAGGCAGGCGTGTTGGGCCGGTTTTGTCGTGAGCTACCCAAAAAGTACCTCACTAACCCGGATTCGAACTCGCGACCTTACCCCTCAGGAGGCGAGCAGATCACGTGACGAATAACTTTACCGCCTATAAGTTGCTCGTTGCTCGTCTCTTCGTCGCCTCATCACGTGACCTGCTTACGTGCTCTGGGATTTAGCGCGCGGCACCTTATAAGATTCAGTGCCACGCATATACCTTACATAAACATTCCTTACCGACTTTCTTTTACTCTGAGTCAAGTACTATGACTCCTACACTCTTTCTATTTGCTAGATATGACTCAT